>CAUYQV010114859.1:0-16032 GCA_963574575.1 Galagoides demidoff
CCATGGCATCACAGCTCATAGCAACCTCCAACTCCTGGGCTCAAGCGAGTCTCCTGCCTCCGCCTCCCAAGTAGCTGGGACCACAGGCGCCCGCCACAACGCTTGGCCATTTTTTGGTTGCAGCCATCATTGTTGTTTGGCAGGTCCGAGCTGGGGATTCGAACCTGCCACCTTGGGTGTACATGGCTGGCGCCTTAGCCGATTGAGCCCCAGGCGCCGAGCCTTCTTTTCTGTTTTTTAAGAAACACAATTCATTTCCCACAATCTGGAGGCTGGGAAGCCCAAGGTTGTGGAGGCGCATCTGGTGAGAGCCCTTTTGCTGGTGGAGACTCTGCAAAGTCCTGAGGCATCACAGGTGTTACCTGCTGACGGGGCTGAGTGTGCTACTGAGCCCTTAAGTTTTTACCTTGGAAAAACAAGATGGTTAATTAAGAACTGACATTTAACTCCCTAATCTGTTTTCTTGAATCTGTTCCAAAATCTCTTATGCTTGTGATGATACCAGTAAAGCAATCTGTGGATAAAAGTTTCCTTAATATTTTGGCAGTGCCTGTGGCTCAAAGGAATAGGGTGCTGACCCCATATACCGGAGGTGGTGGGTTCAAACGCAGCCCTAGCCAAAAACTGCAAAATAAAAAAAAAAAAAATTTCCTTAATACATTTGTATTTGTTTTCGACCGGTTTTAAATATTTGAGTTATGAGTTAACTTTTTACTTAAGGTTAACCTTTGTGGCAAGAATGACTTCAGTCTTAAGGATGAATGTGTGAGTTCTAGAATCTTATCAGTGAGACTTGAGATATTTTTATTCTGGCCTTCTCTATTACATGTAGGAAGCTTGTTTACAAACCTTTG
This sequence comes from Galagoides demidoff, assembly GCA_963574575.1. NCBI lineage: Eukaryota > Metazoa > Chordata > Mammalia > Primates > Galagidae > Galagoides > Galagoides demidoff. The sequence continues at coordinate 855 of CAUYQV010114859.1, forward strand.
GCAGTTGGTGACATTGATCAGCAAATGGAGCATATGTGGAAGAAAGATACAGGTTTCAATTGTTGCATCCTCAGTTTGAAGCCCTAATGGAGATGCTCTATGGGAAATGATGAAGTGGAGTTTGTGAGACATTCAACTTAGATAACTCATAGGGTTTCAAACCTAACCCATCCAAAAAAGGGATTTTCTTTTTCTTTACACTTCCAGTAATTTTATGCCTGGCAGCATATACTTCCTGGGGACTGTGACTGCTATTCATCCAGATGCTCATGAATGACACTAGGGTCATTGTTAGCACCTCTCAGCATCCTTCTGATTCTGTCTCCTAAACATTGTCAAATGTGGTCACTTTAGCTCTGTCATTCTCATTTATTTATTTATTTATATATTTTTTTGAGACAGAGTCTCAAGCTGTCACCCTGGGTAGAGCGCCATGGTGTCACTGCTCACAGCAACCTCAAACTCTTGGGCTTAAGTGATTCTCTTGCCTCAGCCTCCCAAGTAGCTGGGACTACAGGTGCCCGCTGCAATGTCCGGCTATTTTTTGTTTGTAATTGTCATTGTCATTTGGCAGGCCTGGGCTGGATTCAAACCTGCCAGCTCTGTTGTCTATGGCTGGCACCCTAGCTGCTTGAGCTACGGGCACCGAGCCTATCATCCTCATTTAAACTATCTTATTTTTCACCTAGACACTGCTTCCTAGTTGGTCTACCAGGATGTATGATTCCCTCCATTTTTTACACAATAGTCATTTAAAAAAATGTAAAGTTTGATCATGTCACTCACCTACTTGAAGCTCTTCTGTTACCATTAGAATACTTAGAATAAACCCAAAGTCTTTAACTTCCCCCACAACGTTCCTCCCATCTCCTTGTGACTGGCCTCTCTGCTGAATTTTATAACATTATCTCATTTCCCTTTCTCCTCCTTCACTATGTTCTGGACTCCTGGGGTTCTCTTTCTTCCTTGATTGGAGGAGATGAGGAGAATAGATGCAGGGAAACCTGTTTGTAAGTGTGTATTTCCTGTGCCGAAGATAATGCTTAATAATAGATTAAAGTTTGTGGCTCAGAGGGACATTTTCATACCAATCAGGAGCCTGTTGCTTTGTTACCTTTTAACAACTCACATTGAATCTAGGGATGAATACACATCTGAGTGCAGATTGTGTAGGCAAAAAATTATATTACAGCTGAGAAAAGGAAATTTAGGACCAGACGGTGATTACCTATAAAACTGTTACTATGGTTAAATCTTATATATTTGGTAGTCCTCACTTAGCAAGACTTAGTTTTTGGGCTTGGTGCCTGTAGCTTAAGCGGCTAGGGGGCCAGCCACATATACTGGAACTGGCGGGTTTGAATCCAGCCCATGCCTGCCAAACAACAATGACAACTACAACCAAAAAAAAAAGGTGTTTATTTTGTGTGTCAGTATTGTCTCAGCAGCCAGTTGGACCATACAACCATTTGGGGCTTAGGTGCTGTTAGGCATCCTTCATTAGTGGTAGTTGTGCAGTCTATTCTTGAGTTTCTTTCTTATCAAGGCAGTTCTTTCCTGTTTGGGATAGTTTTATCTCTTAAGAAGTTCTTCTCTGTCTTGTACCAGATCTCTTGTTTGTACTTTCTCCATACTGTTTCTAGTTTTTGGGGAGAGGAAATAGAGAAAAAGTCTAACTTTTCTTCCTCTATTAGCCCTTTAGTTATTGGAATAGCTATTATAGTTCGCAGAATATTCTCTTTGATATATAACCATTGTCACTTTCTTCAGCTATTTTTAATTGTGTTTGTTCTTCTGGGCACTTTTTACTGTTTATATTCTAGTGCTTGAAAGTGTGATTGTTGGGACCACCTGCATCAGCAGGCACTTTAAGTAGATTATTAAAAATGAGATTTTGGCTGGGTGTGGTGGCTTATTACTGTAATCCTAGCACTTTGGGAGGCCTAGGTAAAGACCTTGCCTCTATAAAAAAATAGAAAAATTAGCTGGGTGTGTGTGGCATGTACCTGTAGTCCCAGCTAGTCAGGAGGCTGAGTCAGATGGGTCACTTGAGCCCAGGAATTTGAGATTGTGGTGAGTTACAATGATGCACTCAAGTCCTAGGCAGCTGAGTGAACTCCTGTCTCAAAAAAAAAAAAGTCTTTGTGGAAGTAAGATGGTAGATTGAATTTACACTTTAAATCTTGCTGAAGATTTGTTGAAAATCAGCTGAAACTTCAGTAAAGATCCAAATGGAGAAGGATATCAGAAAAGCAGACAGCAGCAACACAGAACACTGAGTTCTGAAAAGCCTAAGAATGAGTGAAAATTAACTAACGCACCTAAGACTTATGCATCCTGAGTTGACAAAGGGAAAGATTATGATCTAATCAGATCTACCCTATAAATCTTTATAATATTCAAGTACTGGCAGTGCTAGATGTCTCTGGAATTTAGTATACACAAGTCATAAAATAAGGAAGATTGCTAAGAAACAACTCTCCCAATGCATGTTGTTTACCTTGGGGTAGATTCTAAAGCAGGGGTCCTCAAACCTTTTAAACAGGGTGCCAGTTCACTGTCCCTTAGACCATTGGAGGGCCTGACTGTGGGCCCCAGGACGAGTCAGCTGCTAAGCAGGACAGGCAGCAGCGGCAAAAACACCCGGTGGGCCAGATAAATGTCCTAGGTGGGCTGCATGTGGCTTGTGGGCTGTGGTTTGAGGACGCCTGTAAAGGCTCAAAACAGATGATCTCTGGATAAAGTTGTATTTTCCCATGGGATGTCATTCCTAGCATTTCTCAGAAAATATGTATGTTATTTCAAATTCTAAATCCTGAGGGATGTTATCAGAAAAGTTAGGAAAACCATAAGAAAAAGGAATTATAAAATTCATGAGAATTAAGCTCAGCAGTCTATATTATCGGGTAAAGTTGGTTTGGAGAGCACTACAGACGTCAAGTAAGAAAACAAGAGCGGGGCAGGCAGACACTGAGTGGAAACTTAAGGTATACATCTCTGGGAACTGATATAGGAGCCTGAAACTTGTTTGTAGCTGTTGCCATTTTAAAAATGTGTTTTTATGTTTTGTTTTGTGTTAGCAGTGAGATTTTCTTAGAAATAAAGTTTAGGGTGAAGCTGGGCGCCGTGGCTTATGTCTATAATCCTAGCAATCTGGGAAGCTGAGACAAGCGGATCCCTTGAGCTCAGGAGTTCCAGACCAGCCTGAGCAAAGTGAGACTACATCTCTACTACAAATAGAAAAATTAGCCAGGTGTGGTGGTGGGCACCTGTAGTCTCAGCTACCTGGGAGGCTGAGGCAGGAAGATGTTTGAGCCCAGGAGTTTGAGGTTGCTGTGAGTTAAACTGAGTCTGTAGCATTCTAGCCTGGGTGGCAGAGTGAGACTGTTTCCCCTCAAAAAAAGTTTGGATTTGCATAGTATATTTCATGTAAATCCTATGAATGGTGTTCTATGAAATAAGTTTGGAAGCAAAATAAGTCCTAAAATTGGCAGTACAATATCTTATTCTGTGTGGTAGTATTTATTACTCTTCTTATAAGCTCTGTATATTATGTATGTAAATACTACTCAGGAATGTTTGCTGGTGTTTTTCAATTCAGAATATTCATTATAGACTGTAGTCCTTTGTAAATACTTCCAACAGAGCAATTGCAAAAGAGAATAGTATGAATTTTTTTGTGGAATACTCTGAGATGAAGTGAGAACTTGACTTAAAATCTGAATTAGTAAAAGCAGTATTAAACTCAAGGGCAAAATCAGAATCAGAGTAAACAGAATGGAAAAGCAAATATCCAGTGTAGTCAATACTAATATGAAGCCAGTAGATGATCTAATTTATACCCACAGAGGAGAAAAACTCATCTCAATTCAAGTTGCTGGGGGGAACGAGGGAGGGGGGAGAAATGAGAGAGGATTTGGGGTGCTCCCACTTAATGGGCACAATGTAGGGGTGTATGGCACATCTTTTGGGTACAGGACACAACTATAAGGACTCTACCTCACAAATTCAAATATTGTGGCCTGGTTGTATCCTCATATTAACCTGAAATAAAAAAATAAAAAATAAAAAAAACCAAAACCTCACCACCATCAGAGTAAACAAACAAGTTTATATGAGACAACATAGAAACTCTAACACTCAACTTAAAGTTTTGTTTTTTTGTTTTTTTTTTGAGATAGAGTCTCAACTCTGTGGCCCTAAGTAGAGTGCCATGGCATCACAGTTCACAGCAGCCTCAAACTCGTGGGCTCAAGTGATCTTTTTGTCTCAGCTTCCTGAGTAGCTTTGACTATAGATGACTGCCACAATGCCTGGCTAATTTTTCTATTTTTAGTAGAAACTGGTTCTCTTGCTCAGGTCTCCATCTCCTGAGTTCAAGTAATCTACTGACAGGACAGCCTCTGCCTCCCAGAGTGCGAAGATTACAGGTGTTGAGTCACGGGATTATAGGTGTTGTGCCTGGCCTTCAAAGGTGCTTTTAGATGCACTTGTAATTTGACCAGTGTCAACAGAAAATGCATTCTTATTTTCTACATCTGGAGTATTGTGAAACAAAGATCAAGACTATTGGAAAAAGCAAGTAATACTTGGTATGCTTTAAGATTTCTTTTAAGAATAACTTTTAAATATACTATTATCTGTTAATTTTTATAATGATTTTTTTATTTGGCATTTATTTTGTATTTTCAAAAATTTATTTTTTATTAGAGGACTTCTCAGCAGAAATATTTTGTATTCATTTTTAATGTCTTCTATTATCCTTTGTCTATATCAGATAGAAGTCATGTTTTCTTAATATATAATTTTATCATCATATATTGGTTTATAATAATAACCCATGGATTTCGTTTTACATCTTTTTTTTTATAAACAGAGTATCTTTGAAACTTAATATAACACTGCTGTGGAACAGTGGTTCACTATTTATTGTTAATGGTCACTCATTATTATTTAAAAACATGTAAGTAAAATCTTATGAAAACTACAGAATAACTTGAGATTTGGGGGAAATCCAGTGTCTTATTTCCAAATCTCAAAAATTAATATCTGTTCAGAATTTGGAAAGAAGTACAACATAATCCTTACTAAATGGAAAACAGAGGAAAAAGTGATTGTATGCATACCAAATCTGAGAGCCCCTCTGATCCCTGGTCCTCCCCCATTTCTCTAGGCTCACAGAATGCTGGCAGTCAGGCAAAGGATTAGAATGTTATTCTTAGGGGTTTTTGCGTATCTCTAGGGAAAAGACCTGAGAGGAGGTTCCCTTGAAACTCTTAAGTCCCCATCCCCACTCACAAGTTCAGTTGTTAGTTTTTCAGGCTCTGACTCTTAATCATAAACAAATACCCAAGAATTAGCAGTTATTTGAGGAGAGCATCCAATATTGGAGGTGGAAGATAGGAACCGAAAAAATAAACTCAGAGGAAATAGACTTTGCAAGGAGTAAAAAGCTACCAACGACTTTCTGTTCCAATTGTTATGATAATATATTTGGAGAGAGAAGAGATGATGAGGATGAAATAAAAATGGGATGCTTTTGCCAGCCAGCATGGGGAAGGGGAGCAAACCAGAGTGGAAGTGGTGGGGATTGAGGAAAATACAACACAAGAGAAGATACAGAGACGAAAGATGGGATTGGGAGGTCTGACTGAACTGATGGCAGCAGCCAGCACCAAAGCACAAAATCAGCTTTATTTTATAGTTTCTGTACAGAGTTGTCTAGGGAAGTAGCATAGACAATATGGGGAAGTAGCATAGACAAAAGACAAGTCTTTGGTCTTACGGTATGATTGGAAAATGTAAATGACTTAAATAAAGACAAATCATCCTGTTAATGGTTTCTACTCAACTTTGATAACATATGGTAAGAAGTGAAAAGGGAAAGATCACAGGGATCTCTGCATAGTTCTTAAAAATTAACTAGACAGGCTTGGTGCTTATAGCTCAGCAGCTAGGGCACCAGCCACATACAACAGAGCTGGCAGGGTCAAATCCAGCCTGGGCCTGCCAAATAACAATGACAACTACAGCCACAAAATAACCAGGCATTGTGGCAGGCACCTGTAGTCCCAGGTACTTGGGAGGCTGAGGCAAGAGAATTGCCTAAGCCCAAGAGTTTGAAGTTGCTGTGCGCTGTGACATCACGACACTCTACCCAGGGCAACATAGTGAGATTCTGTCTCAAAAAAGAAAGAAAGAAAGAAAGAAAAATTAACGACACAAAGAAAGAGCTATGTGACTTCTGGCAAAGGGAACATGAAGAAAGGAATATAGTTGTTTTGGGAAAGGAGGAGAAGCAGTTGGGGGTTCATTCCCTGAATGTGCCCCAGGTTGTGGGGGCCCTGCCACTTCACAGCCCGCTCTCCACAGGATGCTATATGAAAGACTGGCCAGAAAATTTACCAGAGACTGGGGGTGGGGAGGAGAGCATGTGGAGAGGTTGGTCAACAGGTACAGAGTTATTATTAGATAGGGAGAATAAGCTCTGGTGCTCTATTACAAAGCAGGGTGGTAATGGTTAATAGTAAGGTATTGTATATTATGAAATTTAGAAGAAAGACTTCAGAATATTCTCACCACAAAGAACTGATAAAATGCATAAGGTAATGGAAATGCTAAATAACCAGATTTAATCATTATACTATGTAAGTATTGAAACATTAAATAATCCCCCATAAATAGTATGTTTAATGACAGTGTGTCAATAAGGACAAAAGAGACTAGCCAGAAGATGAAGTTTAAAACATGGTAGGGTGGGCATGGTGGCTCATGCCTATAATCCTAGTACTCTGAGAGGCCGAGGAGGGAGGATTGCTTGAGGCCAGGAGTTCCAGAACAGCATGAGCAAGAGTGAGAACCCCTCTCTACAAAAAAAGTAAAAAAGTAAACCAGGTGTCAATGGTACACACCTATAGTCCTGGCTACTTGGGAGGCCAAGGCAGGAGAATCGCTGAGGGGAAAGAAACTATCACTGATGAAGAGAGGTCAGGGTGGCTGGTAACAAGCAGAACTGCTGAAAACATTGCAAAAATTCATGGAATTTTAAAATTGTTAAAATTGTTGGCTAACTGTGAGAAGCATAGCAGACTAAGTAAACATCAGTGGAGAAATAGTAAAATCTTAACCTGAGAAAGGTATCTATAGAAATGGTCTTGAAGGAGCTCACCCATGAACACTGTCTGTGAGGGAGTTTTTAGCCAGCAAACAAATAACTGTATTGGAACATCCTCCCTACTCATTTGATCTGGTCCCTAGTGACTTTTTTTTTTTAACCTGAAGATAAAGGAAATATTGAAAGAAAGATATTTTGATGATATTCAGGACATCCAGGGCAGTATGATGACAGCTCTGATGGCCATTCCTGAAAAAGAGTTCCAAAATTGCTTTGAGAGGTGGACTAGGTGCTGGTGTCAGTGCATAGCTTCCCAAGGGAAGGTGAGGTGATCATAGTGACATTCAGCAATGAGGTATATAGCACTTTTTCTAGAACAAGTTTGCAAACTTAATTGTTAGACCTTGTTGATGGGCACTTTCTGGATTTGATAAAGTGTTTGAGAATGCACAAGAGATACCCTTCTCCTGCGGTAATGCAGAAATCCAAGTCTCTGAATGAAAAAGAACAGTTATCGACCTTACGATAGCCATCTGCACCAACTGATGATTTTCAAAGTTCACAAGAATCTTGATATCTTTTGCTATGTACACTTGACATTGCATTTCCATTTCTTTTTTTTTTGAGACAGAACCTCAAGCTGTCCCCCTGGGTAGAGGGCCATGATATCATAGCTCACAGCAACCTCCAATTCCTGGGCTCAAGCGAGTCTCCTGCCTCAGCCTCCCAAGTAGCTGGGACCACAGGCACCCGCCACAACGCCCGGCCATTTTTTGGTTGCAGCTGTCATTGTTGTTTTGGCAGGCCCGGGCTGGATTTGAACCTACCACCTCAGGTGTATGTGACTGGTGCCCTAGCCACTTGAGCCACAGGTACCGAGCTGGGATTCTCATTCTCTTGACTTGCCTTAGCCTCCCAGTAGCTGGTACTACAGGTGCCTGCCACAACACCCGGCTATTTTTTTTTGTTGCAGTTGTTGTAGTTGTCGTTGTTTAGCTGGCCCGGGCCAGGTTCGAACCTGCCAGACTCGGTGTATGTGGCCAGCACCCTACCCACTGAACTACGGGCGCCTCGCTGCATTTCCATTTCATAGCCTAGGACAGTATAGTTATGTGGGAATATTTATAGTTGATTTATATTTAAATAGAAGTGTGCCACTGGAACGTTGTTTTAAGAATAGGAAGCTGACATGGAATAGTCAGTGTGAAGTGAGCTAACTCACTTTTGACGTTGCAGAATTTTTGGTAAAGTCTTGGTTGCGTTACTCTTCATTTCAGTTAGAAGAAGTTAGCTATTGTTATTTATGAAATTTAGAAACTGAAGTTTTAATCAAATATTTTTTCATAGAATGTAAAATGCTTGATTAACATGAATATATGAGGAACATTATGAGTATACAGAGGAAATTAGGGAATAACATTACAAAATAACCTTGTATCTATGATCCACTTCTGTCAATCCTGATATTTTTCCATATTTACCAGACTTTTTTTAAAGAAACAAAACAAAATGGATACAGTTGAAGAACCCTGTGTAATCGCCAGTGAATCTTTCTTCCTCCTTTCTTGCTCGGAGGTAACCACTGTCCTAATATTTTATTATGTATGAATGTGGCCATATTTAAGATAGTTTTATTTTCCATGTTTTCAGTTATATATGTACACATATGTATACATACAGCATTATACCGTATATACCATACATATTATGCAATTTGCTTTTCTATGGTTTATCATTGTGGTTTTGAACTACAGTCATGTGCTATTTGCAGGTTGGTCATTTTTTAGTTGTTGCATAGTAGTCTATTGTATGTTTCTAGTACAATTTATAGATTTCCTTCTGATAGATACTTAGGTTTCTGGTTAATTTGCTTTTATAAACAGTGGCAGTGAATATTCTTGCAGAGGTTTCCTTTGTACTTGAAGAATTGCTGTAGTCCTTAGAATGTAGTATATGTACACAGCAGTGCAATTGCTAGGTTGAGGGATATATGCATCGTCACCTTTACCAGTATTGCCAAATTACTCTCTAAAGTATTAGTTAGTATTCACCTCCAGCAGTGATATATAAAAGTTTTTGTTCCATATGGAGAATCCTCAAAGATATAAAAGTAGACCTACCATTTGACCCTGGAATCCCATTACTAGATACCTACCCAGAAGAACAAAAATAATTTTACCACAAGGACATTTGCTCTAGAATGTTTATTGTGGCTCAATTCATAATTGCCAGGTTGTGGAAGCAACCTAAGTACCCATCAGCCCATGAATGGATCAACAAACTGTGGTATATGTATACCATGGAATATTATGCTGCTGTTAAAAAAGATAGAGATTTTATATCTTTTATGTTTACCTGGATGGAGTTGAAATACATTGTTCTTAGTAAAATATCATAAGAATGGAAAAATAAATATTCATGTACTCTATACTCATATGAAATCAATATATAAACAAGTATGTGCCCATAAGAACAATAAGACACCAATATAGTCCAGTTCGGGGGTAGAGGGAAGTGGGGGGCGAAAGGCAGGAGGACGTTTGACAGAAGGAGGGAGGGAGGGCATGAGGCGGGATCTCACCTAATGAGCACATTGTGAGGGTGTGTAACACACCCCCGGGTGAGGACTCATCTATAAGTGGAACTTTACCCTGGAAGTGAGAGCAATGTAACCTAAAAATTGTACCTTCATATTAATTTGAAAAAATAAATACTCAAAAAAAAAAGGTTTTGTTCCATATTCTGGTCTCCTGGTTTTGTCATACTTAAGTTTTGGCATATGATTGGTAGGTAAGGATTTTTTATATTGCTCTAATTTGCATTTCTTAATTATTAGTGTGTTGGCACCATTCATTCATTCATTCATTTATTCAACAAAGACTGAGTGACAGGCAAAGTCCCATGTGCTTACATTCCAGCAAAAGGAAACACAAAATAAATAGATAAAAAAACACATAGTATCTTGGTTGGTAATAAGTGTTCTGGGCAGAGAAGAGAGCATATGGATAACTGGAGGAAGAACATTCCAAGCAGAGAGAATAGCACATTTCAAACATTCATGTGTGGCATGTTCACAGAACTCCAAGGAGGCTGGTGTGACTGGAATAGAATAAATGGGTGACAGAATTAATAGAGAGACTTATAGGCCACTGTTTGTAAAGAGTTTGTCTTTTTCCTTAATGTGATTCCATCTGAAATTTGAGGGTTTTGAGCAGAGGAGTGACAGAATCTTATTTAGGCTTTAAAAGGATCACAGCAGTTGCTGTGTTGAGGCGACTAAGGGAGGCAAAGGAGGAAGCACGGAGACTAGTTAGGAGGCTGCTCTTGTGATCTAGGCAAGAGATGATGGTGACTCAGTCTTAAGCTGTGGAGAATGAAGGTGGTGAAAAGTGTTTGGAATCTGGATGTATTTTGAAAATTAGAGTCAACAAAATATGCTGTAGGATGTGAGAGAGAAAGTACAGGGTTTTGGCTTGGTGGCTGGAAGGTGGGAGTTGCTACATTGAAGGGATCTGTGGCAGAAGCAAGTCTGGGAAGGAGGGAGAAATCAGGGATTTGATTTGGAGCAAGCAAGTTCCAGGTGCCTGCTCAGCATTCAGGTGGAGATGTGTACTAAGCATGAGCCTGGAATACAAAGAGATGTGAGCTAGAGGTATAAATGTCAAGACAGAGGAGTGGTTTACAGCCATGAGATTGGATGAAGGAGTGGGTGTGGAGACAGAAGAGAAGTCCTGAGTAAGCCCTGGGCCACTCCAGTGTTCAGATGAGTCTTGTGAGCAACAGAGATTGAAAAGGATTGCTCAGTGAGGAGGAAAGCCAACAGTGAGTGGTGTCCTAGAAAACTGTCCAGAAACTTTTTTAAATAAAGGACTGGTCAGTTGTTTGGAGTAATCTGATAAATCAAGTAAAATGAATACTGAGAACTGACCTTTGGTTTTAACAATACGGGGGTCATTAGTGGAGTAGTGAGGGGCTAAAGGCTAAGTTGGTGTACCCTCAAGAGACAGTGGGAAAACAGGAATTGGAGACAGCAAAAGCAGACATCGGTTTGGGGGGTTTCTTTCCAAAGGAGAGTAGGAAAATGGGACCATTGCAAGATGAAGATATGGGATTAAGAAATTTTTTTTCAAAGATGGGAGCTATGATAGTGTATTTGATGCTGATTTGAATGATAGAGAAGGGGAAATCGATGCATGAGAGGGGAGAATTGCTGTAATTAGGCTGAATAGATGAAATGGGATCTAGAATATAAGGTGGGACAATTAAGTTTACAAACTTATCCTAGAAAAAGTGCTACTACATACTTCATGGCTGAAAATCACTACGGTCATCTTTAAAGTGCTCCCCTTTGGAACCTATGCACCAATGCTAGCACCTAGTCCATCCTTTAAAGCAATTTCGGAACGCTTTTTCTGGAATGGCCATCAGAACTGTCATTGTACAAAGTCTAACAATCAAGTTCTTGAACTTATCCTAGCAGAAGTGCCAACTGACCACTGACTCTAAGTAGGAGAGCCAGGTTTCAGTTGGCAGTGGCTCTCAACCATGGTTGCTTGCTAAAATCACAGGGAGGGCTTGTCAACATCCGGTTCCCTGGAGATTCTCACTCAGATGGTCTGGGGAGGAACTTGGACATAGGTGATTTTTAAAAAACTCCCAGGTTATTATAATGTGCAGCCAGGGCTGTGTCCCGAGTAGGAATATTCAGAAAAGAGTTTGAGTAATTGGGAATGATTGATAACACATTTCTGAGAGACAGGGAAAGGGGTTTGGGAGTTTGGGATGGATGGGGCATCTTTTCAAAGTTCGGATTTCCTGTCCTGTGAATTGTCTATTCATACTCATGGTTCATTTTTTTTTATTGGTAAATGTTTGATTTTTGTCATGGTTTGTACCTTTTATTGAAGTGTTACGTGAATACAGAAAAGTATGCATGTGTATATATCATGAAGTGAGCATCCAGATCAAGAAAGAGAACATTATTAGCAGAAGTTGCACACTTTCACACACTTCTATTCCCTGTCCCCTGTACTGGGGAAAATTTTCTTTCTTTCTTTTTTTTTTTTTTAAAGAGACAGTATCTGTAGGCTGGGTGCAGTGGCTCATACCTGTAATCCTAGCACTCTGGAAGACTGAGGAGGGTGAATTGCTTGAGCACAGGAGTTTGAGACTAGCCTGAGCCAGAGTGAGACCCAGTCTCTAAAAATAGCCAACTATTATGTTGGGCACCTGTAGTCCCAGCTACTCAGGAGGCTGAGGCAGGATGATTACTTGAACTTAAGAGTTTGAGGTTGCTGTGATGCCACAGCACTCTACTGAGAGTGACAAAGTGAGATTCTGTTTCAAAAATAAAAAAAGAAAAAGAAAAACTAGCTGGGTGTCATGGTAAGCGCTTGTAGTCCCAGCTATTTGGGAGGCTGAGATAAGAGGATCACCTGAGCCCAAAAGACTTGAGGTTGTTGTGAACTATGATGACAGTGGGACTCTGTCTCAAAAAAAAAAAAAAAAAATAAGAGACAGCATCTCACTCTTGTTTGGCAGGCTGGTATGCAGTGGCATGATCACAGCTCACTGTAAACTCAAACTCCTGGGGTCGAGAGATCCTCCTGCCTCAGCCTCCTGAGTAACTGGGACTACAGGCTTGTGCCACTATACCAAGCTAATTTTTCTATTTTTTGTAGAGGCAGGGTCTCATCTTCTAGTCTGGTCTCCCACTCCTGGCCTCAAGCAATCTTCCCTCCTTGGCTTTCCAAAATGCTGGGATTACTGTGATGTGAGCCACTGTACCCAGCAAGATAGGTCTTTTTGTATCAAAGATTTTTAGTTATAGTCTTTAGACAATTTACATTCAGTTAACAAGATCAATTTTAAATCTGCTATCTTGTTCTCTATGTGTTTCATCTGTCTTTAATTCCTTTTTTTTTTTAATGTTTTCGGCCTTCTTTTGGATTAATAGAGTATTTTTAGTGATTCCATTTTATCTTTGTTCTTATATGTATGAGGAGTACTATGGAACAGAGACTGGTGAGCCTGCCTTGGTTGCCAAGTGGGCATGTGTCCCTCAGTTCAATGTATAGGCAGGGCTGCTCCCTAACTGCAGGGAGCAGGGCCAGAGATGAGACTGGGCTTCTTTGGGATCTGCTATGGGATAGAGGCTGATGGGCCCATCATGGAAGCTCAGAAGGATGAGTAATTCTCAAGCTGCAAGATATAGGGGCATCTCTCTTTGAGTCTTTGTGAGAGCAATACTAAGCCAGGACCACAACTGAGGGGAGCTGTAGCCAAGTTACAGGTAACTTTCAGATATACTTCCAGAATTGATGTTGGAGGGCAAATGAGCCTTTTTGCCAAGACACTAGTATTCATGATTCCTTCTGGATCCCTTGGCAGATGATTTTGGTTGCAGACATAAGCCCAGACAGGGCTGTAGTCAAACCCTTTGGGTAACAGGCCTGTTTCTGAGTTTGAACCTGGCAGCACAATCAATAATCCTGTTACTCGGGTATTTTTTTTTTTTTTTTTGTAGAGACAGAGTCTCACGTTATTGCCTGTAGTAGAGTATGTGGCATCACAGCTCACAGCAACCTCCAACTCCCGGGCTTAGGTGATTCTCTTGCCTCAGCCTCCCCAGTAGCTGGGACTACTGGTGCCCGCCACAGTACCCAGCTATTTTTTTGTTGCAGTTTGGCCAGGGCTGGGTTTGAACCCGCCACCCTCGGTATATGGGGCCGGTGCCCTACTCACTGAGCCACAGGTGCCGCCCTAGTACTTGGGTATTTGTTTTCACTCTCAAAATAGCCTCCATAGGTTTGAGCTTTTCCTGAGTTTCACAGCTTTCTATCTGAATCCTGAGGCTCTTACAGAGAGACTTTTGCCTGTGGATGGATGCAGAATTCTTATTGCAGGATGAGTGTTTGACAGTCTATTTGGCCATCTTGCTGACATCTTAATATAATTTTTTTAATGTAATTTTTTTATGTGGCTGGGAGGCTTTAATTCACTCAAAGTTTTGTCTCTTCAGCAGATTATATATTAGGGTAACTAATAAAGGCAGAATCCATGATTCTGACTTTTTGCACATGCTTATTGCCTGGAAGGAAACTTTGTTATTGATGTTAAATTTCTTAATTCACTGTGAAGTGAAGACCTTGCTGGGCCCTTCTTCCTGCCCTGTCACTAATTTCCCTGGTATAAGGAAGAGATTATCCTATCTTTGTAGATCTGAAGGACATTAGTGTCATAAAGAAACTGATTCTTACTATATATCTTCGTGAGTTTTGCTTTTTTTTCTTTTATCCATTATGACAATCTCTACCTTTTAATTATGTTCTTTAGACAATTTACATTCAATTAACATGATCAAGTTTAAATCTATCATTTTTCTCTTTGTTTTCTATTATGTTGCATCTGTCTTTGTTTCCCTTTTTTATGTTTTCTGCTGTCTTTTGGATTAATAGAGTATTTTTAGTGATTCCATTTTGTCTCCTTTATTGGCTTATAATGTATACCTTTTTTATTTTTAGTAGCTACTCTACGGTTATATATCTCTAAAGTTTTTTGTAGTCTACCTTTAAGTAATATGACATTTCTATTTCTAAGTAATAAGAACCTTAGAACAGGCTCGGTGCCTGTGGCTCAATCGGCTAAGACGCCAGCCATGTACACCTAATCTGGCCAAAGATTTACCAGGTTGGCAGGTTCGAATCCCCAGCCCGGGCCCGCCAAACAACAATGATGGCTGCAACCAAAAAATGGCCAGGCGTTGTGGCGGGCGCCTGTGGTCCCAGCTACTTGGGAGGCGGAGGCAGGAGGCTCGCTTGAGCCCAGGAGTTGGAGGTTGTTGTGAGCTGTGATGCCATGGCATTCTACCCAGGGGGATAGCTTGAGGCTCCGTCTCAAAAAAAAAAAAAAAAAGACCAGCCTAAGCAAGAGTGAGACCCCCATCTCTATTAAAAATAGAAAATTTAACCAGGTGTTGTGGCGGGTACCTGTAGTCCCAGCTATTAGGGAGGCTGAGGCAAGAGGATTGCTCAAACCCATGTGTCTGAGTTGCTGTGACCTATG
>CAUYQV010114860.1:0-13176 GCA_963574575.1 Galagoides demidoff
AGAGAAGGGGGATGGCGAGAGAAGGGGGATGGAGAGAGAAGGGGAATGGAGAGAGATGGGGGATGAGGAGAGAAGGGGGGAGGGGAGAGAAGGGGAATAGGGAGAGAAGGAGAATAGAGAGAGATGGGGGATGAGGAGAGAAGGGGGGAGGGGAGAGAAGGGGGATGGGGAGAGAAGGGGGATGGGGAGAGAAGGGGGATGGGGAGAGAAGAGGGATGGGGAGAAAAGGGGGATGGGGAGAGAAGGGGGAAGGAGAGAGAAGGGGGTGGAGAGAGAAGGGAGCGAGTGGAGAAATAGGTTGGGGAGTAGAGAGGGAAGAAAAGAGCACAAGGAGTCTGTCTGTGACAACAACTGCAGCCTCAGCCCTGAGCCTGGGATGAACTTGGGGGCTCCAAAGAGAGAGACCAGTCCCTTCCCTCTGCAGGGAGGGGACCCTACAGTGAGCTGAATGGTGGCTTCCAGAAAGAGATGTCCACATCCTAATACCCAGCCATTGCAAATGTGGCTTCATTTAGACAAAGTATCCTTGCAGATGTGATTAATGATCTACAGATGACATCATCCTGGGTTAGCCAGGTGAGCCCTAACACCAGTGATAGGTGTCTCAATAAGGGACACACAGACGGCCGGGTGCAGTGACTCACACCTGTAATCCCAGCACTCTGAGAGGCCGAGGAAGGTGGATTGCCTGAGCTCAGGAGTTCGAGACCAGCCTGAGCAAGTGTGAGACCCCATCTCTACTAAAAACAGAAAGACTAGCCCCGTGTGGTAGTGTATGCCTATAGTCTCAGCTACTCAGGAGGCTGAGGCAAGAGGTTTGCTCAAGCTATGAAGTGGCTGTGAGCTGTGATGCCACAGCACTCTACCCTGAGCTACAGAGTGAGACTTTGTCTCAAACAAATAATTAAAAAGACACACAAACAAGAAGGAAAAGGGGAGGAGGCCTTGTGGCCACAGAGGTAAAGATGGGGAGCTGCAGCCACAGTGAAGGGTCACGGGGAGCTGCAGCCACAGTGAAGGATCACTGGCAGGCACCAGACACTGGGTAAGCTGAAGAAGGACGCTCCCCTTCCTCATCTGGCTCTACCTCCAGTGTGTGGTCTTGCCCACACCTTAATTTCTGACCTCCAGCTTTCAGAACTGTGAGAGTCAAATTTGTTGCTTAAAGCCCCCTAGCAGGGTCACTGGTTACAGCAGCCACAGCAAATTCATACATCCCCAGAATGAACTAGAAGCCAGTGCGTGCCTGGTCCCTGCACCTGGGGGCACTGGGGAAGCATCTGAGGGGCAGCGATGCTGGGGGCACCACCAGGCTGAAACAACGCCACGAGGTAGGCACTGCAGAGAAATGAGTAGGCTCAGATTCAGCCAGACATGGCACAGCGAGAACGGAATGGCTGTCACCAGGAGCTTGGGCTCTGCCTATGGGCCAGGGGTGTTCCGGCCCACAGCAGGAACACGTGGCACGGGTGGGTCTCTCCTCTGCAGCTTGGCATCCATGCCCAGTGGGGAGTGAAGGTCAGGCCAGCAGAGAGCAGTGCAGGCGTGCTACAGAGCAGTCCACGTGGACACTGGCCTCTGTGGCTCCGAGCACCCAGGGCTGGCAAGAAACTGGCCTACTTTAAGTCCCAAGAGAAGAGTAACACCTCAAGGAAAGATGCTGCACACACCTGCCCAAGAACTACACCATATCACTGTCAGACAGGGAGAAGCATTTATCTGTGGTTAGCCGTGTACAGCCCATCATTGGAAGACACTCGAAGGGGGCTGCAAGGAAGTCAGGGGTCCAAGTGACAGGCACAGCAGCTTGGTGCTTTAGGGGACACCCGAGGCCAGGGCCAACCCAGGGGGACTGGCATCCATAGCTGCGATCACTCCCTCCATGGCCCCTGGACAAGTCTGAGAGGGTAGAGCCTCGGGGTGAGCATCCAACCCACCTACTTCCCACATGGGCACTTGGGCGGCCAGGTGGCTGCAGGACACGGGTGGTATGGGAGCCAGGTCTGTTCCTTCTCTCTGCTCTGCTGAAGAAATAGCTGCCTCCTAATGATTGGCATCACGTCCCCTGGGCAGGGGACTTGGTGGTTCCATCTCTGAGTCCTGAAGTCTCCTCTCCCTTAACCTCAGCACAGTGATCCTGTGTGGTGTCATACTCTCCTACTCATCTGCTCCTCTCCCTCAGAGGGTAGGTCCCCCGTGACCTCAGAACCTTGCATTTGGCCTGGCACATACTGGGCCTCAGGACCCATAAAGAGAGTGAATAAATGAGTGAGTGAAGTTCTCCACTAGCTCACTGAGCTCCACGACCAACACTGGGAATGAGGCCTGCAAGGCAAAGATGTCCCCACAGACCCCTGCAAATGAACCCTCATGGGTCCAGCCACAAACTGCCTTTCCAGCCCCAGCTTTCTCAGGGACACTATGAGGGCAGTGTCTGCTCTAGAATCCTGCCATCCCCACAAGCCCAGCACAGAGGAAGGGTCACAATAACCTGGCAACATGGTCAACAGAAACCATGGGCTCAGCTGAAATCAGCTGCCCAGTGAGGCTTCCTGACCAAGTGCAGGAGCACCCTTCAGCCAGGAAGGAGCAAGTGTGACCCCCACACCAAGTTCACCCACTCAGTAGACTCTAAATCCACATGACTTCTCCCCAGGACAATGAGGCAGGTGATGACAAACACTCAGCCAGCATCGTGCCCAGCCTGTACCCCAGTGTCACAGAACAGAATCTTTCTGTGACAAGATCCTCACCAGTCCTAAGCTTTGTCACAGGTGAGTTCAGGGAAGCCAAGGGGATGGTGCTGCAGCCAAGGGGATGGTGCTCTCCAGCCTCCCAGTCCTTGGTGTGATTTTCTTCCCTTATGCCATGTGGCCCTGCTACAGATTTCAGCAGTGACTGAAAGTCCTCCTGCTGCTAATGCTCACAGACATCAGCCATCAAGCACTTTCCACATGTGCATTTGCCCCTTAGAGGAAGGGGCATGAGTGTTACTGTGCCCATTTCACAGACAGGGACATCAAGGCTCCCTGGGGTGACATGATTCCAGGTTTGATCCGGGTCTGGTTCCAGAGCACCCACCTTCCCTCTGCAGGTTCTGGGAGTAACAGGTGGATACACAAACAGTTAGGATGAGACCCAGGAGCCAGGTGGGGCAGTGACCTCAGTGGCAGGACCCCAGGAGCTTCTGGGACCTGGATGAGGAAGTCTGAGCTCTGCAGTGACCTCTCTGAAGACTTCTGAGTCATGTACCAACTTCCTCCTCCTTCCCAGAAGCAGCCAGGATAAGAGAAAGCAGGGGGCCAGGTCCTGGCTGAAGGTACAGGAGACCCAGGATGTGCAGGCAGGGGTCACTTCTGGGGGTGTGGCACCCGGTGGCCCTGGCAGGAGCCCTAGGAAGGATAGCCCCAAGTGCTCAGCCTCCCTCTGCCCCAGATCCTGCTTGACCCCTCACCAAAGTGTCCCCAGCCACCTTCCCACCTGGCACTGCCTGGGCATTCCCTCAGCAATGAGCTGGGGTGCACTTGTCACCTTGCTTCTTGTTGGGTGCCCCCCACCACCACACTAGAAGCTCTGGGAGGATGGGGCCAGTGTCTGTCCTATTACTCCTGCCCCCCTGCAGAGACAGCTGCCTAGAGGAGGGGGCCTTCCACATGCCTCGGGTGGATGGGTCAGACCCAGTCCTTCTGCTGCTGCCTTTTTAAGTTTTCATCATCTCCTCCCCACCCTACAAACATCATTTTTATAAAGCTAATTTCCTCACACACCCCTCCTCTCCCAAGACCCCCATACCCACTCAAATCTATTTTGTATACACATACAATGTATTTATCAATATTGTTCGGGTTTTTCTTAGAATGGAATGCAGATTACGTTTCATACATAATGCAAATTCCTCAATCCACACAAATCAAATGGAAGGAACCCTCAGTCGGCACTCACTAATTCCTTCACAAGCCAGGAGGTGCCAGGGACCTGGGCCCGGGGCCCCAGCCAGGCACAGCCCCTGCACCTCCCCCACCATTAGGGAGCACTCTGGCAAAGACCGGTCCAGGGGTGTTTTTTCCATTTTTACTACTTACCCCTGTGTCTCAGGCAGCTTGCTGAGGAGCCGACTCCCAATCTGCTGTAATTGAATAATCAATTGCTGCTTCCTTAATAACTGAATTTATTAAATGCAGAATATGTACAGCTGATCATTCAAGGAACTAATTTGCAAGTCAGAGCTTTTGAGGGATTGTTTAAAGAGAAGATCCATATGTTTCATAAATCTGGGACAGAGAAGAAGGGGTAGTCAGCAAGGCAGAGAAATAACGTCCGTGGCATGATTTGCATTCAATAAATATAATCTCGTGCCTTGGCCACGCAAGCTGTGGCTGACAAATAGCACATTTACTAATGAAGAACACGGTTTGCCTGGCCAGAAAGCTAAATAGGACACATTTACAGCCATCACAGAGCCCTGCCTGGGCTGCCTCGGGAGACCTGTCTCTTCTCTTTTTGAGCAGTCTCCAAATTCCACCACCTAAAATCGTCTATGAGGTAATCACCAGCCCCCCTGGTCTCTGCAGAGTGGATCAAATGCCTGGCTGTAAAAATATCATGGTAGATGACAGAGCAGGTGACACTGGCCAAGGTCACAAGGGGACAGAATACAAGTGAACGCCCAGGCGGGTGCCCAGTCACAGTGCCCAGCACACGCAGAGGGAACCAGCAGGGATGGTAAGTTGGGACTCCATTCTGCAGAAGGCCTTTCCAGAACAGCATCCTGTGATGTTAACAGGTGCCACAAGGGAAAAACATCAGCAAGAACAACAAAAAACAAGGATTGCTGAACAAGTAAGTCTGGGAACACTCTGTTAAATTAATATATTTCTCTGCCATACTACTGGAGGCTTTAAAGACTGGTATGGAAGCTGAGGCCATGGGACACTCCCCTATCCCCTTCTCTCCCCCCATTTCCTCAAATCTACTGGAGCCCCCAGACCTGCCGACCCCTCTCGAATCTGAGGAAAGAAACAGGAATCCCTGAAAGTTGTTACAGCCAGTGTCTCCCAGGCCTGCAGGATGTCTATCATGAGGAGGCCTCTCCTTTCTACTTACAGCAGAGACTATATGGGTCAACAAATGAGCTTCCAGCCAGCACCGACAGAAGGTATTTGGTTCACACAACCTAGTTCAGAATCCAAGCACACACTTGCTGTCCAAGGACAAAGACGGTCATGGCTAAGTCAAGTCATCTCCATCTCCCAGCGAACCCAGCCAGGCTGGCCCCAACACCACACAACTGACATAAAGTGAGGGTCACACCTGAGGCCGGCCTCCCTGGAGGGTGGGAAGGGTACCCAGTTATTAATCCTGGAAAAACCTTGATGGACACAGAAATGAACAGCAACTAGCTCAGAGGTGCCCTGCTTGGGGGCCACATTCTGGGTCTGGGCTGGACACAGCCAACACCATGACAGGGCCACCCCACAGCCTCCTCTATGGGGTCCACAGTGTAAGGGGGTAATAACAAGCTCATAGGCAGTGGTGGGATGAGCAGAGAAAGAAGCTGAAGGAGTCCAGAGGCAGGGCCTGGCCCATGCACCTAATCCAGAGAGGCTTCCTGGAGGCTGCATGGGGTGGAAGGGGGCTCAGGAGTGCCGGCCCATGAGGCACCTACAGCCCAGTTATGGAGACATGAGGAGAATGGACGTCAGTCCTTGGGGATTCTGCGGCAAGTTCTGTTTTCCTTTAGTTTTTCTCCAGACAAGAAGAAAGGTATACAGAGGCCCTGGGGGGTCTGAGACATGGTATCACCGTATTTCCATTCCCAGACCCAGAAATGGGAGCCCAGCTAGGCACAGACTTGTGGCATCATCCAATTTGGTCTCTCATAGTCCCTCTGAAGCCAGATCATGCTCTAACCTTGGTCCAGTAACCAGTTCCTGCTGCCCCCACACCCCACCCTGTACCTGCTCCAACCAAACCAAACTGGGCAGGGAATGCGATTCCACACTGCTGACAGGCCACCTCCTGTCTGGCCCTGCCTTCCCCACCATCCTGAGCTGGGGCTGACTTCCCCCTCCTGAAGCTACACCCCAACTCTCTCCCCCTCAGCACACAGAGAGATCTTCTGCCTGGTTTAGGATTACTATGTTAGTATGTCACCTCCAGAACAGCCCATGATCATTTGGGGTTGTAATCATATCTCCCATCACACACCCATTCATTCATTCATTCATTCATTCCACAACTGCCGGGGATATAGCAAGGATTGCCAGGAAGACATAGTGTGACTCCCTTCCTTACCTGTGAGCCCTTCAGAGGTGGGGACACTGAGGCTCAGAGAGGAGGGGAGCCATCCTCCAGGCACATGGTCAGTAAAGCAAGTGAGATGTTTGTCGATTGACTACTGAACCATCCCTCAATCAATCCTTTGATGGATCGGTCACAGCATCTGTTGCTCAGTGTTCCTGAGAGCAGGGATATGGGAAGAGGCTTGAGGACATATACAGGAGCACAGGCAGAACTGGTGTGACCCCTCCGTCCCTCCTGTGATAAACCCTTGGGGCAGCCCTCTTAGAGTGGCCATGGAAGGAAAGTCAACTCCTCATCTCTTCATCTCCTCACTGTGGGGGGAGATACAGTTAGCCTGGAGGTCCTGGGCCTCCAGCAGGTCTGCCAGATCACCTCGTGCCTGCTGAGAAAAGAATTTTCCCACATATGGTCCCCTCACTGTGCTCTGAGTTGTGGAAGGAAAAAGGGAGAAGGCAGCTCCATCCGCTCTCCCCCACCAGGGCCTTCTGGGGGCAGGGCAGGGACACAGGCAGCAGCAGCACAGATGCAGAGACTTCTTTCTATCTTTTGCCTAAATAACCCTCAACCCCTGCCATGGGAAACCCTGCCCTGCCCGACAGTCTAGGTGGCCCCGTAGAGAGCAGACAGGCTTTGGAGTCAGCCCTGTCTGTGAGTGAATCTCCACTCTCCACTCTGTCCTCAGTCATGCAGGGAGCTGGCTTCTCTTTTAGAGTCTCAGGTCCCCATCTGTAAAATGGGGAAGATGCCGTGAGCCCTGAGGGGCATGCAGGATGACTGAGATAATGACAGGAGACACCTGGGAAATGCAGGGCAGTGCAGGGCTCCAACCACCCCTCCGGAGGCATGCAGTGACTTCAGGGAGTTGGGTGGGTGCTGCACCAAGGGCCGCCACTGGGCCCACCACCCAGGGAGGCTCTTTTAACAGGGTAAGCCCAGTACCCTCACTGGGAAAAGCACCCTCAAACAGCACCCACGCCTTGGGTACATCCTTCATGCCTTGACCTGAGGAGCATGGTCCCTACCAACTCTCAAGCTTGGGAAGGTGGGTTCTAAGGCCATCCTGAGTCAGGCAGCCTGGTTCTAGTGCCCCGGGCATGTCACTTAACTCCCCGGACTTCTGCATCACTGCTACACTGGACTGTGGTGAGGACTGAGTGAGATGACAAGTCTGTGCCGACCAGGGTCTACACAGGACACCACAGCATCAATGGAGGAAAATTTAAAGAAAGGACAATTCACGGAGGTGTGGGCAGCACCAAAGAACCAGCAAGAGACAGGGAAGCTCCTTGGCACCTCCAGAGCCATCACCACGCCAACACCGAAGAAATGAGAGAGCGGGTGAGAAAACCCCTGCGTAGAAATGCCTCATCCTCTCTCCTCCCATCCCCTGCCCTCACCTCCCTCCCATTGGCTGACTCCAACAGGAGGCCAGTCACTGGGGGTCGGAGGGGAGCAAGGCAGCCACGGACTCGCCCCCAGGACACTGGGCGGGGAGCACAGTCCCCCACCCACACATCCACATCTTTCATGGTCACCTCACTTTACAGGTGACAAACCTTAAGTGTGGGGGGTAAGGGACTTGTCTAAGGACACACTCCCTGTCAATGTGGATGCAGGACACAAGCCCAGAGCCACTCCATATCCACCAAGATGGGAGGGGCTTCCCAACCCTGTGGCCTCTTCTGGTCCACACTTAACCCTGGTTCCTCTGAGAACTCTGGGAGTTGCCCCCACACAGAGGGGCTGGGTCACCAGGCACTCATGTACCCTTCTCCAACAACAGCACTAAGCAAAACCAGCCCCCTCACCCAGTCTAGGGTTCTTACCGGTGGGCATCACTGGCCCAGGGCACAAGAAGCTGACCACAGATTTGTTATGCTGGCTTGCAGAGGACCAGGGAGATGACTAATCTGCATGAAATATCACTTCTGTCCTCTGGCCAGCCGCCCGCTCCAAGGTCGGAGGGAGCCCATCCAAGATTCACACATTCTAATAATATCCTTTCTCCCTCTCCCGCCCCACAGGTCCCCCAGATGTTAAAATAGCAAAACCTGTTCTCTTCTAGAAACACTGAGAAGTTCCCACTGAGCTTCTCAAATCACCAGTAAATGCCTAGGAGCCGTAAATTAATGACCTCCTGTGTCTCTACCACTGACACCCATGTCTACAGGGCCCTGGCGGGGGCCCAGTGTCCACTCTCCACCAGAAAATGCCAAATGACACCATGAACATGTATAACATCTGGTCAGTGGCACCAAGCAGGGATTGGGGAAGTACCGGAGTGAGGTACAACTCTGGCTAGACAGAGCCAGTACCTCTGTGTTTTTCTCTTCCACTTCCCTGGGCCCACCCCACTGTAGGTAGGCAGCAGGTATTCACAGCATCCACCTGGTACCCTAGTCATGACCATGGCTTCTTAAACTTCCTAGATTCAAACCTCAGCTCAGCCACTTGCTAGCTGTGTGCCTTAAGGTAACTTGCTTAACTACTCTGTGCTTCAGTTTCCTCAACTGTATATGAACATAAATAATAACACCTGCCCCCGGGAGGTGGGGAGGTGTGATGGTTAAGTGAATGAATCCACCATAAGGCCTGGCACATGTTAAATACTCAGTGTGTTAGCTTTTCCCCTGGGTGGAATGTCAGCATTAGCTAGGTACTGCCCAGCAAGGCCCAAGTCTGCCCCATGGGATCCATTCAGAACAGGGATCCATCATTTCAATACGACTGACGTTCTGACCCAGGCAATTCCTAGTCTTGGGGGATGTGCCGTGGCAACCTGCCTCCACCCACCAGACGCCAGGAGCACCCCCCTCACTGTGACAGCCACAGTGTGCCCTTGTTGAGAACCTTGATCAAGACAGAGAAGGCACTTGGGCGTGTCTGTGTCTGTGAGGGAGGAGGGGGATAGAGGCAGAGAGAGCAGAGAGCAGATAGCAGAGGGCAGGAGGGCACACCTTCCAGGAGCCCCATGGCCAGACTGAGGGCTGCACAGGACATTGCGAAGGGCTCTAGTACAGAGGGGGTTTGCTTTGCCCTGCAACCAGGAAATCACTCTGGAAGGGATTGATCTGGGATGATTTGTTTTAAATAAACATTTCATTTTAGAGCAGTTTAGATTTACAGGAAAGTTACAGACAGTCCAGAGAGTCCCCACATACTGTTATTAGGGTCTCATATCAGTACAGGACCTTTGTCCCAGCTAAGAAATCAAGATTAATGCATTATTATTAACTATTTTCCACCCTTTCCTTAGTAAAGTCAGATTTCCTTAGTTTTTACCTAAGGTCCTCTCCTGTCCCAGGATCCCAGGATGTTACATCTCCCTGAGCTCCTCTTGGTTGTGACAGTTTCTCAGACTTTCCTGGTGTTTGATGACCTTGACGGCTTTGAGGAGGGCTGCTCAGGGGGCTCATACACTGTCCCACCAGTTGGGATTTGTCTCATGCTCTTCTGCTGATCTGGCTGAGGGGACTGTGGGTATTTGCAGGAGACTGCAGAGGTAAGTGCGTCCTCATCACATCCTGCCAGCAGGACCCGTCACTGCAGGTGCTGGCCTTACTCACTGAGCGGTGTCGGTCAGGTTTCTCCACTGTGAAGGTACCTTTTCCTCCAAGTTCTTTCCACCGAAGGCAGTCCCCTCCCTCAGCCACACTTACACACTCCCTGCAGCAGATCATCTACAAGCATTATTGGGGGTTCTTCTGCACAGAAGCACTTCCTCTCCCTGCCCTGGGTGTTCTGATGTGAGTCTCTCAGAGTGCCAGGCACCAAAGGCCCAGCTGGTCCACAATTGCTTCTGACAGTGGATGTGGTTGTAGCCAGGGAGAGAACTCACCAGCCACACCCTGACACAAGGGTCAAACTCTTAGCCCAGAGGTTAAGCCTCAGCTCCAGCACCATAGATCCATGGGACCCCAGCCCCCAACTCATCTCTGGCCAGACTGAACGTCCACCTTCCCCCAAATAGAACCCCCTCTATATGCTCATCCTGGTACTCTCTCCCCCTGCAACCCTGAGCCCCCATCACACAATGCACAGTTAAAGGGGAGCCTCCTTGATCCCTGACTGCCAGCACCTTAGCCTTCTCCCTGTTCATGGCAACCATGTTCTCTTTGCATCACAGATTTGAGGATTTTACGTCTCATCTCTCTCCCCCTAGACTCCATACTGAAGGACACAGTCCACTCCTGGTTCAGCACCATAATCCCCCAGACCCAGCATTAGTGGGTAGTCAGTGAATGAATAAGAACAAATGAGTGAATATATCCCTACACTTCAGAGCTCCTGCCCACAGGCCACAAACTTCCATAGGAGGGTTAGGGTTAGGGCAACAGATAGGTTTTATTTGTCAAACATGGGTTTTTTTTTAATTTATAACTGATCATCAATATTTAAAACCAGAAGAGCCCCCATGTAATACAGATTTTCAGATTCTCTAACAAAACCAGAAGATCTGGCAACACAAGTCAATAGTCCCTTGTTTCAGCCTCCACTGGAGCCAAGAAACAGTCACCCCCTCTGACTGGCAGAGGCCTGCCCACCACCATGGTTGCCCCCACTCTTGGTGGCATCTCCCTGGGACACTATGCTTGCTCCCCTGTTTCCCTGACATGTCCTCAGCCTGCCTGGAACCAGAAGAGATCTGAGTTTGCAGCCCTGGGACAAGCTAGGAGGCCCAGGCCCAGGGAGACAGCGCAGCCTGTCCCAGAGAACCAGCCCCAGGGAGGCTGGGCCCGGGTCCCCATGGCCCAAGTCCAGGGCTCCCCTGGCCACACAGCACAGCTTGCTGGTGTACGCTCTCTCCGGGCAGCCTCTTACAGGTGGCAGATGGGCAGCACTGGGCAGCATGGCAGGCTGTGTTGGACAAGAGGTCACAAAGAAACATGCCATCCCCGGAGACAGGCCAGCCCCCACCTGCCTCTGATCCACGCCAGGAGGACCAGGCCAAACAACCTCTTGACGGGGAAACTCCAGCCTCTCTCTTAACAGCACAGAGGTTGGGAGGTGTCGGGTGCTGGGCTTCGGGGCTCAGGCAGCCTGCTCAGAGGGGCTGGCACTTCAGCCTGGCCTGCCACCCCAGCATGCCCTCTCTAGTGCTATCTCCTGATCCTGCCTCCCACTTTCCTTTCTGTCCAACACCTCTCTTGACCTTGCTATTAGTCCAACTCACTTCAGTTCTGTTCACTTAGCCAACTTGTACTGTGCCCTCTGGTCTTCTAGGAACTGCAGAACAGTATGAAGATGGACAAGAATCTCCCTGTAGGTCAGATCTAGAAGCTGCCTCCTCCATGAAGCTCTCCCTGATTACACATCCACTGAACTCTCCCGTGGCACTCCTCCCACTAAGAACAGCTTGCAGCTTGCTTCCTCCTGCAGGGACCTGGCCTGACCCTCTCAGCACACTCGCCGAGTGGATGCGTGGGTGGACGGAGGACTGCACGGCCAATTCCTGCCTTCCACAATCTGTGACACTCTTACACACACTCACTTACACTCACATATACACATGCTTTCACATATACACTCACTCATACTCACACGTGTATACACTCATACACTCACACAGACATGCATACACACACTACCATACTCTCACATACACACTCACACAGGGACACACTCACATACTCTCTCATACACTCACACACGGACACACATGCACACACTACCATACTCTCACATACACACTCACACAGGGACACACTCTCATACGCTCACACGCGGACACGCATATACACACTACCATACTCTCACATACACACTCACTCATGCTCAAACATGGACATACATACATGCTTACATACATGTACACTCACTCTCACACTCTCCTATGTTCACACATGGACATGCTCTCCTAGGCTCACACCTGCTCCCACTCACATACACACCTCACATAATGTCTCACATACATGTACAGATACTCACACTCACACATACACACTCCTATCTCACACATGTACACTCACTCTCACACTTTCATATGCTGATACAGACACATTCACACATTGACATACACACTCACAAATGCTCACCAGACACACTCACACTCTGACATACTCACACTCTCATCTGCTCATACTTTCACAAGCTCACACTCTTACCTGCTCACACTCTCTCATGCCCACACTCTCTTGTGTTATCACTCTCTCATGCTCACACTCCCTCCTGATCACACTCTCACCTGCTCATCTCATACTCTCTCGTGCCCACTCTCTCATGCCCACACTCTCTCAGGCTCACACTCTCTCATGCTCACACTCCCTCATGACCACACTCTCACATGCTCACACTCACTCATGCCCACACTCTCCCGTGCTTACACTTCCTCATGCTCACACTCCCTCCTGCTCACACTCTCTCATGTTCACACTCTCTCATGCTCACACTCCCTTATGCCGACACTCCCTCACGCCCACACTCTATCATGCCCAAACTCTCTCATGCTCACACTCCCTTATGCTTACGCTCCCTCATGCCTACATTCTCTCATGACCAAACACTATCATCCTCACACTCTCACCTGCTCAGCCTCCCTCATGCCCAAAATCCCTCATCCCCACATGCTCACCTGCTCACACTCTCTCATGCTCACACTCTCACATGCTCACACTCTCATGCCCACACTCTCTCATGCTCATAATCTCTCATGCTCACTCTCACAAGCTCACATTCTCACATGCCCACACTCTCACAGGCCCACACTCTCACATGCTCTCACTCTCTCATGTTCACACTCCTTCATGCTCACACTCTCTCATGCTCACACTACCTCATGCTCACACTCTCACATGCCAACACTCACTCAAGCTCACACTCTCTCAAAACAAAACTCAATAAAGACCACACACACTCATAAGCACACTAGCTCAG
>CAUYQV010114862.1:0-20628 GCA_963574575.1 Galagoides demidoff
GCGCCTGTGGTCCCGGCTACCTGGGAGGCAGAGGCAGGAGACTCTCTTGAGCCCAGGAGTTGGAGGTTGCTATGAGCTGTGATGCCATGGCACTCTACCCAGGGGGATAGCTTGAGGCTCTGTCTCAAAAAAAAAAAAAAAAAAGAAAAGCTTCTAAATTCCCTAAAAATCTGAGTGATCATAGAAACCATGTGCCAAGGCCAGGCATGGTGGCTCACGCCTGTAATCTCAGCATTTGGGAGGCCGAAGTGGGTGGATTGCCCTGAGCTCACAGGTTCGAGACCAACCTGAGCAAGAGTGAGACCCTGTCTCTGAAAAAAAAAAAAAGAAACCCATGCACCAGTGTGCAGGGATCCTGTAGATTCCAATAATTAATTTGCATTGTTTTTGGTGATCATAGATAGTAAGACCCTGTGTAAGAGTCATGAATATTTTTAACCCATTTGGTTTATTCATTTAAAAATTAATATTAACATTTTAGTGCATTGTATGAGATAGATGCCTTCCACTTTAAACTTAATATAAACCACAGAAATGTTTCGAAGAGCCGCAAGCAGGAATGGACTCAGGAAAGATTCTGCTGGTTCAGTCATTCATCCATACAATGGCCACTCAGATATTTCAGTCTTTAGGATCTTTACTCCTGAGAAGAATGAGGTTCTTACTCGATGTACAATAAAACACATTAAACAAATAAAAAATGGACGCTGTAATTTTTTTTCATTTGCTTGAAAAGACATAATCCTGGCTGGGTAAGGTAGCTCACGCATATAATCCTAGCACTCTGGGAGGCCAAGCAAGTGAATGGATAGCTTGAGCTCACAGGTTCAACACCAGCCTGAGCAAAAAAGCAAGACTCCATTTCTACTAAAAATAGAAAAACTGAGGCAAGAGGATTTATTGAGCCCAAGAGTTAGAGGTTGCTGTGATCTATGATGCCATGGCACTCTACCCAGGGTGACAGCTTGAGACTGTCTAAAAAAAGAAAGAAAGAGAGAGAGAGAGAGAAAGAACAGACATAATAATAGTGGCTTCCCTTGGTTATAATTATTGTGTTGAAATGACTCCTCTTGAGGGCACGGGTTATTTTATTCACCTTTGCTGTCATGTTATTACGAATGAACACCTGTGACATGCTGTGCTCACCTGTGCAGGTATCATCAGAACAGCCCTGCCCAACATGGACAGGGAAGCCAAGGAGGAGTACCACGTGGTGATCCAGGCCAAGGACATGGGGGGACACATGGGCGGACTCTCAGGAACGACCAAAGTGACCATCACACTGACTGACGTCAACGACAACCCACCAAAGTTTCCGCAGAGTAAGTAGGTGGCCTTGGCTTTCGCGTCTCAGTGGGGACAGACGGCTGTTTGTCTCCTCTACTCCATCCCTGGGTTACTCGGCTTCCAGAAAGAAAAGACTTGAAAACGATACAATTTGTATCATTCTTCCAAAAAAGAAGGACAAGATAAAAACAACAATAATAAAAGTTAGTAAAGCAGAGGTTATGAGAGAAGAAGATATAAAAAGTTCTGTGACCCTGGAAATAGACAATCTAGTCTATGAGACATTTCACTGGGGACAAGTAACATGCTCTAGCACCTAATTAACCTTTCTGTATCTCAGTATCGTCTTTGCTAACCTGGATGTTACAGTGACCAAATCAGTTATCAATTGCTGTGTAACAAACTTGCTAGCAACCTAAACGGTTTAACACAATCATTTACTTGTGTCATGAATCTGCAATTTGGGCCATTCCTGGAGGAGACGGCTTGTCTCTGCTCCCCATAGCATCCACTGGGGACAGCTCCCCTGGGGCTGGAGGATCCACGTCCAAAATCCTGCACTCACAAGGCTACCGGGCCCTTGACTGCTGGCTGCTCTCTGTGTGCTCCTCTCCATGGTTGGGTTCTGAAAGTGCGACCTCCAAGGACTCCAGGCAGAAACTGCATTGCCTTTTGTGAACTAGCTTCAAAAGTCACATGGGATCATTTCCACTAGTCATGAAGCTGTGCCCAGATTTACGTTTAGCCCGTGTGGATCCCACCTTTCAATGAGGACTATCAAAATCATGTGAAAGGAAGAGTGCGTGGGTTGGGCGAAATTGTTGTGGCCATTTGGGGCTGCAGCCATCTTCCACGGCACCTAATTATAAGATGGCCCATAGGACAAAATGAGCTAACATAAAACCTTATTATTTCAGCTGGCATAAGCTGTCAACAAATGCTAGCCGTTGTTATCTAGG
Source organism: Galagoides demidoff (assembly GCA_963574575.1). Taxonomy (NCBI): domain Eukaryota; kingdom Metazoa; phylum Chordata; class Mammalia; order Primates; family Galagidae; genus Galagoides; species Galagoides demidoff. The sequence continues at coordinate 2,247 of CAUYQV010114862.1, forward strand.
GGATTATGGCTGTTCAGTAAAATTTATAGAATTGCTGAGGGAATTAAAAGAAAAATGATTTTGAAAAGCTGTTCTGAATAATCATCATTACAGTAACAGCCATCATTTAATGAATAGTCATTGTTATTGTAAATCTCTACAAGAGCCTACATTTTACAGTGAAAACTGGCTTCCATGAAAAGTTCAGTAATTTGCCTAAGAAATGTGGCAGTCATAATTGGAACACAAATCTGTTTATGTACCTTATTTGGCCTCATATAATGCACGCTTCTTTTGCTCAAATTTTTCAAATAAAAATAAGGATGCACATTATAGGTGGGTAGGATGGCTCAGAAGCAGGAGATCCCAATGGGTTTTGGAGGTCACACACCCTCCACCTTGGGCCCACTGGGCACATGGGGTCCCAAACTGTGAGGGTCTGAGATCTGCTGTCATCAAAGCTAGTGAGGCCTGAGGTCTGGCTATGTGGAAAGGACTGGTAGCCCTGTGCAGGCTCCGGGGACCCGCCTGGCTACCCATGAGCCTAGCAGTGTCAGAAGTTGTTCTGTTCATATGTGTGGCCATTTGGGCTGCAGGCCCTGATGTGGTGGGGAGGGAAGGGCTACTGGGAGAGAGGGAAGGGGCGGTCTTCACAGAGAGAGCAACTGCAGGAGACCAGTGCAGTCTGCACGTTTCCCATGGAAACATTAACCTTCCCCAGAGGGGTCTTCCCTTGCCAAGGGCCAGCCACTTCTCCGGGGGCTTTTTACTGAAAGTTTGAGCCCAAAATGTGAGTGTTCATTGTACACAGAAACCCATTACTCCTTGCAAAATACAGTATCACAGGTGTATACAAGGGGACAATATGATTGTCAGGAAGCTGATGCTTCTCGTACATGGAATGTTCATCACAAAAGTGTCTTTTTCATTAGAGCCTGTGAGTTTATTTTCTTTCTGCAAATGAGCGAACAAGGAAAGGCAACTAAATGCAGCCCCGGGAAGGCACTGTGGTTACATAAAGAATCCAAAAACCACAGTCAGCACAAGGGCAGGACTGCTTTGCCTGGTCAGGCACGAGTTCAGCATCCTCAATCCGCTCACAGCTCATCTGACATCCCGAGTGCCACGTGCTCCACTGTCCCTGCTATAGGATTGCCTGGTGTGCTGGAGGAAGAAGGTCAGGCAGAATTATTAGCAGGCATCCCTCCATGCCCTGCTCATACACAACCCCACAGTCAAGCTACACCCTTACCATACCAGTGGCACCAGCTTCACAGCCACGAGCCTGAATGAGGTTTAGAGAAAATCGGCCCAGGAAAAGCTTTTCAAACCTTTATAGAAATGGGTGACTACTGACAGAGAGAGGGATCCCACTTCCCTCTTGTTCTTTATCATGGAAGGCGTGCTGAGACTAAATGGAATAGTAATCTGAAACGAAAGCTGCAGAGCCTTGTCATTTAGCTGCATGTAGGCAGAGAACTGGAACTGACAGAAGCTATGCTGGGGAGAAACCAAAACACACAGAGGGTAAGGACCCTGCCCAGGACCCCCCGGCTTGGGAGCGAGAGCAAGGCTTCCCGCCCTGTGTTTTGTCTCACGCCAAGTATCTTTCAGATGTGAAAAGCAAGTAAGATAATGTCAAATCTTACTTCTTTCCTGAAAACCTTCCAGTGGCTTCCCTGAATTTAAGCAAAACTGAGTGTCTTTCCCCCGCCCGGCTGTGCCCTTTTGTACATCGTCCTTGCCACTTTGTAGAAGGCCCCAGTCCCATTTGTCCTCTCTCTGTTCTGCATCTGTTCAGGATGTTGCCACCTCGGGGTGCTGCCGTGTGCTGTTCCCTTAGCCTGTCACTTACTCCCGCTGATACCCACGCCGTTGTCATGCTCTGCCCTTTCATGTTCCTTCTAAAGAGTATGTCCCCTTCCTACCACACCATCCAACCTCTGTCTCTCTCTGGGTCTCTTTCTCATCCTCACGCTTCACACCAGCATGTGCCTTCACTCACACACACGCGCAGAGTCCCACCGATACGTCTGGAGCTCACGCGTTCATACACACACTTACACTGTTGCACACACAATCACTCACAGACACCACGCGTTTCTGTTTACAGAGTCACGTTCACAATTACACACACACACAGCCATCCACTCTCCGTGACCTCTGCCCCTTGTCCTACTTTCTCTTCTTCCTAGCAATGACATAGGCGTGCAGATACATCTGTCTCTATTTTTTCTCTTTAGTGTCCCTTGTGAAGGGCAGAAGCTTGACTTTTTTGTTTAGTAGTGAACAAAATAACCAAACCAGACTAAACCAACCAGACAGTTCCCTGGGGCTAGGAGAGCACCTGGCAGGCACAGTACCGGGTTCCCACTAGATAATAGATAAATACACACAGGGGGGCCACATCCTGGGGGAGCTTTCCCAAAAAGGTGGTGCTTGACCCCGTGGTGAAGGGTGAGGAAAGAAGAGTGTCCACAGAGAGTTAGAGGGGGCATGGAAAGACAGAGGTTGCCTCTGATTTTAACATACCTATGGAGATGTCAATGGCTTTGAAACAGAGAAAGGTTTTGTTTTGTTTTGCTGGGCACTTACCAAGCCTCAGAACTAACTCACAGATGATCCTGAGAACATAAAAAGGAGCCTCTGCTCCTTGAATGACTGAAGACCGGGAGCCTTGCACGTGGCAGGTGATCCCCCCCCGTCACCCTGGACCCTGACATTATTTTCCACTCTTTGTGGAACTCATTCTTTTGACAAGCAGGCCGTGTGGCCTCTTCCACCCATCTATTCTCTTCTTTCATATTTTCAATCAGTAGAAAATTCAATTGCAAACCCTTTGAGAGATTGATTGGGATTCAATGAAATCTGTACCCTTACAACTGCCAAATAAAAGAGAAAATAAAAATAGATGTCTTCTTCTTCTAGGCGTGTACCAGATGTCTGTGTCGGAAGCAGCTGTCCCCGGGGAGGAGGTTGGAAGAGTGAAGGCTAAAGACCCAGACATTGGTGAAAACGGCTTAGTCACATACAATATTGTTGATGGAGATGGGATGGAATTGTTTGAAATCACAACGGACTATGAAACACAGGAGGGCGTGGTCAAGCTGAAAAAGGTGAGTTAGGGTGAGAAATTGATTATGTCACCGGTGTCACCTGCTCCGCTCAGGGAATACTGCAAGAAACAGGGTTAAGAGATAAGAATTTGGGAAGCTAGGAGCTGACCTGACTTTGTAGTGGTGCCTTAAGCTCTGGGTAAGATAATGGAACTGTACCCCTTTATGTTACTGCAGAGGAAGCTGATAACTGGAACTGGGGATGCCTGCCTAAGGTTGCTGGTTAGTTTTTACAGGTTTTGGTACATTTGTCCCACATCCATGGGACCATTATGTAAATGCTAATTTTGCAGAAGCAGCCCTGAGCGTGCATGGAATTCCCCCCTTAGCTCTGCCAAGCTGAATCTGTTAACTAAGCGGTTTAGAAATTTTCCTGTTTCAAACACTCAAGGTTTATAGCATTGGCTCCTCTGCAAAACTTAAACCAATTCTCTGGTTTTTATTATTATTATTATTATTTTTCCTCTCAAAATTAAACCAGGAGAAACATGAATAATGATCCTTCCCCTATAGTTGGGTAGACTATCATTATAAACATGTCCCTGCTATTAATTTATTAGAGAGTGAGTTTATTGTTTCTTCTTGTTACATTTGCTCAGTACTATTGGCCAGATAGAATAAGAGACTCTTATAAACATCCTTTTGTTTACTTTTCACAAGCACACACACACACAATAAATCATATAAAGAAGTATTATCCCCATGGGCAGTGATTAACTCAACTTAATTTTGAGGCGATTAGAACTCAATACAGATAAAATCGTTTGACCTAATTGTAGTTCCCCCACCTCACAATTTGTAGTCAGGGAATTCAGGCCTAAGGCATTCTGGAACAACTTTGCTCTCAGGGCATTTTGAAAACAGCTGGGCCAAAAAGCATTTATACAGAGGAGCCTACTAAGAGTCACTTGTAAGTGAAGAAACGGTGACAGCACATTCTAAAATGGTCCCCCTCACACCCCCAATTTACCACTTGAGAAATCAACACTTATTCATCATTAAAGTGTGAGAAGCATTAAGTCTGAATTGGATGATGGGATTACCTTGGTTTTAATCAAGCATTCATTTTCAACTTGGTTTTCTCGTGTGAATATTAAGCTTCTTGGTATGATGGAAAACGCTGCATCACTGACTTAAAAAATAATAATAATAACAATTTGAAGCATCAGGAAAGAGGTCAGAAGCTGGTGAGGAGACACAGGTCAGCTTGGGGAAGGCTGATCCTGGAAAGAATCTTCCAGGAGGGAGATCAAGGAATGACGTGCTCCAGGAAGCTGACTTTTCACAACATTTGAGGGTTTGGGGGAAATACTACAGGGCACAGAACAAAGGGAAGACGGAGAGGGTGACTTTCTCACGAAAGAATAAAAAAATGAAGGATCTGGAAGTTGAGGTGAAGTTTGGGTACTTGGAGAAGTCTAGATTCGTGAGGACAAATGGTATGACCAGCCTAACCTAATTATCAGCCTCAAGGGGGTGGGCTAGTCATTGCTTTCTGCTTTCTGCTCTGAAAAAGTAGCTGTGTGAATTGCATGTAGCCTAAAGCTGTCAACTGAGTTCGTTAATTAATATTACTATCCCTCCTGCTTGACACTGACATATGAACATTGACATCAGCGGTTCCTGCCTCCCATCCTTTGCTATTTGAGTAATTGGGTAGTTGCTTATGCTAAGGGTGTCACCTGTTTTCAGCGTATTCAGGGCATAAACACACAGAGTCTCCAAAATCCTGAAACATTTAAATCACCCCCGTGGAACTCACACATCCTAAATGAGCTCTCTGCATCTGATTAATTTGCACATTTCCCCCCAATTCGATGTGTTTATCCTAGGCGATGGAATAATCTTCTATAAATCACTGACGGTTAGGTTCTAAACACTGCGAGATGTTATTTCGTTTGTCAAAGAACATTTGCTTAAACTTGTAGCCCAAAGTTTCAACATTGCACCAGGGGAAAAAAGTAATAATAACCAGATTATTACGGTTATTGTAACCAGTAACAGAGCAAAACTATGCCTCCTGGTGGAAGTCATTATACTCAGTTTAATAATGTAAAAGGGTATGGAGAGATGGGGAAAATATTTTGGAATTTTTAAAGTATTTTAATGTAATATTTTTATTTATTTTTTAATCCTGTCCCCACCTTTCCTACCAAAAGTTATCGTGTTATTATTTATCAGGCAGCCTTTGGAAAGAGCCTGGAAATCTGAAGTTGAGGGGATAAAATCCGAGTTACAAGGAGATCTCAATCTAATAGGACAGTTAAGTGAAAGGGGGGGTCTTCTGAGCCTTGGCAGTGCTGATGTTTTGAACTGGATAATTTCTTGTTGTAGGCAGCGGGGGGGGGGGGGGGGTTGTTTTTTTTTTTTTGTTTTTGTTTTTTGCACTGAAAGTTTTATTTGATAGCATCACAGGCTTCTCCTCACTAGAGGTCAGTAAGCACACACTCCACCCCACCAGTACAAAACAGCTCTGGACGTGGCCCCATATCTGGACATGAGTGATTGGGAGCAAAGTCACTCCCCAAGTGACAGTCAACTGTAATGAAGTATGAGAAGACCTATGAACATGAGTGACTTCTTAGGGGGACATCTCTTGAGCTAAATCTTGAGAGATGAGTAGAAATTTGCTGAATAGTTAAGAAGGAAAAAAGCCAGGAAAAATAAATAGCCCATGAAGAACTGCTATGAACCGAAATAGGACACGTTTAACAAACTACAATACCTTCTGTCGGGAGACAGTTACAGTAGGACCAATTGGCAAACCTGTTAAAATTTAAGGAAGACACTGCATATAATTGGAGAAGGCAGAAGAGGCAGAGAGACAGTAGTGAAGAAGAATTCAAGAAAACATCAGTAAGTAGAGTCATTCATTTACCGAATGGCTTAGAAAACAAATATGTCTTGAGTTCTGACTCTGGGTCAAAGTTTAATGGTAAACAAGAGAGAGAGAACCTACCCTTGGGGGGTATTTAGACATCTCTATGGAATTAGCTGAGGAAGAAGGTGGATAAAATAAAAATGAGATTTTAGGAGGCTTGATAAGGTGTGGGGAGGAGAACCCCACCTGCTCACTGCAACACCCTTGACTACATGAGAATCCTATCTATCTACAAGAAATCCTAGCACAGTTTCTGAGCTATTTATTTTCAACCAAATAAACTCCTTGTAAAGCAGTGTGAGAGCAGCATGATAAGACATTTTAAACATTCTTTATTTTAATAAAACTATTTTTATGTCTGTTTTTTCCCCTTACGTTCTTTGTCCACATATATATGGATGTGGATACATAACATTTAACAGGGCTGCAAGAGAGGGTGATCTGATTTGTTAACTTAATGTCACACCATAAACATCTGAACATGCTGTTATATAATATACGTAATCATGTTTAATGACTGCATAACATCCCGTCCTATCGATGAAACATTATTTCCTTAATAAAGTCTCACAGCTGGATTTGGTGGTTTTTTGCGTATGTCTCCCCAGATTAGATATAACCTTCCATTATATCTACCAAACACCATGCATTTCTGAATATTGTTTGTTTTGGGTTTTGGTTGAATTAATCCCTCGGGGAGGATTTTCAGAGGTGGGATTAGTAAACTAGGGGGTATTAAGATGTTTATGGTGTATGCAATGTGTTGCCTCATTTAGCTTTATTTCAACTACTCATAACACGGATATACATGTCCATAATGGGAAAATACCTCAAATCCTTTTTGGAGAGAGGAGGGGAATAAATTGTAGGCAAGTGCCTACATGCTATCCAACTACCAGCCCCGCTCCTTAGTCAATCAAAATGACGGATGCATATAACCAGGTGAGCCCTGCAAGACAGTGCACTCCTTATATGTGTTCCCTCCAGCTGGGGAGAAAAATGAGCCAGTGCAGAAAGTCTGCTGAGGGACCACAGAAATCTGCCTGGAGCCGTAGAGGGTTTCACAAGGCAGTGAGGCTCTGGCTACCAGAAGACTTAGAATCTCAAGCAACTGGGAAAGGGCATGCAGACAAAGCTTTGCAGAGACCTGGACAGCCTAGCGTGGCCTCTGAAATGTATCCATCAGACTGCAGCATGGGGAAACTGTCCACCACACCAACAGGGCTTTCTAATGGGAAAAAGAGCTCTGGGTCGCGAGGCACGTTGCCTAAACCAGCTTCTGAAAGTTCTACTTTATGGGCATCAACAAGACTGGGATATGAGAAAATGTCGCCTTTTCTGATTCCCAATTACCTGGTCTCAGAACTATAACATTCCAGTTTTTGATTCTGTCCAATAATTGCAGAGATTGTTGAGATGATGCAGCAGGCTTCTGTCTTCAGCCTAGAAATATCACTCCTTTCTGCTGCTAAGTAACCCAGCCAGGGAGGAAGGGGCTGATGACTCCCAGGATGAAGGAGGGGCTGGGAGCAGATTTAGCTCTAGGAAAAGGGAGTGTCCCCTGAATTTGGAAGACAGAGATGGGAAGATGATGGGAAAAAGTGTCAAGGAGGTTGAACATATTTAACCTTCCTGAACTTGGGATCATTGTTAGTTTAGAATCCTGCAAAATGAGGTCGGGACTAAGCCCCACTACTGCTGCCCACTCAGGATAAGTGTTTGCCTGGCAGAGGACAACAGCAGACAGGCAGGTGCCCCGTAAAAGATCAAACTCTTCCCAAACACTTGGTAGTTCAGCATCATCCAGGGTCCTAATTAGAAAGTTATTTCTTGCACATTAGGGCTTTTCTCTCTAGTATGGTTTCACTTTTCACCCTTTGCTGACTCATTCCTTGTAACGCCTGTCATTCATCACGGGGGAGGGTTTACCATCAATTTCCCTATAACTGCAGCCATTCCAATAAATGCCTTCTCAGTGCTTTTCATATCTGTGTAAAATCTGCCCTGCTTATACTTGTTTTTATTTAATAGACCCTTTTTAATATATATACATTCTTCTAAAAAGGAAGCGTGTTTCTCGTTATCCTATCACTTACCAAAAATAGAAGGGAACGTAAAAATGAAAGCAATCAAACTGAAATGATGTCATGACATTCCAGCTGCAGTGGTTCTCACCCTCCCTAATGCTGCAGCCCTTTAATACAGTTCGTGACCCACAGGTTGAGAATAGCCGAGCTAGAGAGTGGTATCCTGGTCTCTCAAAAGAGAGATTAGGAGGCATGGGGGATATGTTAAAAATCGAACATTAAACAGAGAAGTTCTCCTTGGTTGGTTGGGGATTGAAAGAATTAGAAAAGGAATAATTATATCAATAAGTGATTCCATGTCATTTCACAACACCACCTACCCACATTACTCATAGATCACTCAAGGCATCATATGGGCTAAGGCTGCTAAGGGTTCCAGACTGAAAACACAAAGTGGTCAGTCATCAAACAAAATAAAATTTCTTTGGCTGAAATTTAAAGGATATTTTCATTGCCAAAACTCTTAATGGAAAATGGGCTCCAAAGTTTGTTTATTTATTTACTTATTTATTTATTGTGACAGAGTGTCTTACTTTATTTCCCTACCCAGAGTGCAGTGGCATCTTCCTAGATTTCAGCAGCCTTGGACTCCTGGCCTCAAGTGATCCTCCTGCCTCAGCCTCCTAAGTAGCTTGTACTATAGGTGTCCACCACAACCTACAGTGGACAACCTATGTCCAGCTAACTTTTCTTTTTTTTTTTAATTTTTTTATTTTTCACAAAGACAGAGTCTCTCTCTTGCTTAGGTTGGTCTTGAACTCCTGAGCTCAAAAGATCTTCCTGCGTTCACCTTCCAGAGTGCTAAGATTATAGGAGTGATCCACCATGCCAAGCCCAAAATGTTTTTTTGTAGTGTTTATATTCCCCTCTGTAGGTAGTTTCTAGTGGCCGTTTTGGGAAACCTTAGTGTTTCTATATAATGTGAGGTTCATAGTATTAATAGACAATATGATCCTTCTGTGTCTCTCATGCTCCTAGGATGACCCATTAAGCACATTCCAAGTTTCAGCAATTGATTTCTCTGATTTTCTGACCAAATGGCTCAGGTAATTATATATTGACTAGACACTGATTTTTCTCTCTTTGAGGAACAATCACTCTACCCTATAGAACAATCAGATCTTTCTTTTCCATTATTCTTTCAAGGAATTGGTTGTCAATCTTCTCTTCATTCTTGCCAGCCCGTAGATTTTGAAACCAAAAGAGCATATAGCCTGAAGGTAGAGGCAGCCAACGTGCACATCGACCCAAAGTTCATCAGCAACGGGCCTTTCAAGGACACGGTGACAGTCAAGATCGCAGTTGAAGACGCTGACGAGCCCCCTATGTTCTTGGCTCCAAGTTACATCCATGAAGTCCAAGAAAATGCAGCTGCTGGCACTGTGGTTGGGAGAGTCCATGCCAAAGACCCCGATGCTGCCAACAGCCCGATAAGGTACAGATGAATTTCTTTTAAGAACCTGGATGGGGAACTTTAGAGTCAAGAGGTTTTGGGAAAGCACTGTAGGAATCACATCCCTCAATCTCCAAAAGCATCTTAAGTGTAACAGGTTTAATGGAATGTAAACAAGGCTAACAATTAGAAGACATGAATTCCACGTCACCTTCCCTACTAAGTTGGGCTTCTTCAAGCTAAATAATTTCTGGAGCAGATTCCCCAGTGTCTGCTACGTGATACATCTCTTTCCTGGCCTTGTCTGCCTCAGGCAACTGTGGTGAAGTATAAATAATGATTGTGAAAGTATTTTAGCAATTATAAGTTATCGAACACCTTCCCACGCTCCGGTTACTCTAATAGGTGTGTTAGACATAGGATCTAATCTAGCCCTTCAACTTTATGGTTACGTAAATTGTTATCCTTGAACTGAAAGGAAATTTGGGCTCTGCAAGAAAAAAGGGACTTGCTCAGAATGACACAGCCATCGATCAGGAGATCAGGGCAGCAAGCTCTGTCCAACTGCTGCTGAGAACTTTGCAAAGGCAGTGCAGTGACCGAACAGATGTCAGAGGCTTTTATTAGTAGTAATACATTTCTTGTGGCTTAGAAAAGTACCCAGAATGGGTGGTGCCTGTGGCTCACAGGAGTAGGGCACCCACCACATATACTGGAGGTGGCGGGTTCAAACTTGGCCCCAGCCAAAAACCACAAAAAAAAAAAAAAAAAAAAGAAAAGTACCTAGAACTCTGTCTGATTCCCCATTTATATCCCAGCCTGAGTTAATGACCAATGAGGCTAATGATGAAGAGAGAAGGTAGTGAGAATTGAACTGAGAAGGGGCTTCAATCACAGATTCAAGACATTTATAGGTGGGAATTTATGGTCCCCTAAACTGTGTCCTGGGCTGGATTCTGGAAGGCATTTCTTCTTCCTTGGCTCCTCCCCTAGTTGCTTTCTTGCCTGGATCCCTTTATCTGTTTCTTCAGGATCTTCCTGCTTCCAATCTCTCACTTACCCTTCCGCGTAAATCCCCATTCCAAAATAATCTAAACTCTTTTACTTAATTTAAAGATCTTCTTCCAACCTCTCCAACTTAGTCCTTTTAGTAAAGCACCCTGCTCTCACCTAACCCCTGTTTTTTACACGTTATTCCATCTAGTTGGAACTTTCTGCTTTTCCAAGTTGCTACATTGTACTCATGTTCTTCATCTCCACTCAGGTATGAATTTTGTCTAGGAATTTTTTCAAAGCTCTCTAGAGATGGATGAGATTTCCTTCCATTGGCTTTTACCTTGGTCTACCATACCCCATCACAGTGACACTTAGAGCCAGGGACATATATATCTAATTGAAAAGACAACAAACTACAGCCCATGGTCCAATATGGCTGCCATTTGCTTTTTTCTTTCTTTCTTCCTTTTTCTACTGAGGAAGAACTTCTCATAAGGCATAAAATTCACCCCTTTAGGGCTGGGTGTGGTGGCTCAAGCCTGTAATAGTAGCACTCTGGGAGCCTGAGGTGAGTGGATTGCTTGAGTTCAAGAGTTTGAAACCAGTCTGAGTAAGAATGAGACCCTATCTCTACTAAAAATAGAAAAAACTCTGTAGTCCCAGCTACTTGGGAGGCTGAGGCAAGAGAATCGCTTAAGCCCCAGAGTTTGAGGTTGCTGTGAGCTGTGACACCATGGCTATGGAGGGCGACATAGTGAGACTCTGTCTCAAAAAACAAATAGAAAAAACTAGCTGGTGTTGTGGTGGGTGCCTCTCATCCCAGCTACTTAGGAGGCTGAGGCAGGAGAATTGCTTGAACTCAGGACTTTCAAGTTGCTGTGAGTTATGACACCATGGCACTTTACCCAGGACTACAGAGTGAGACTCTGCCTCCAAAAGTAAATAAATAGATAGGTAAATTAAATTAAATAAAAAAATCACCCCTTCAAATTAATTCATTGGTTCTTAGTATATTTCATGAGGTTAATCAACTATCAATCCCATTTAATTCCAGAACATTTTTATTGCCCCCAAAGACATATCATACCCATTAGCAGTCACTCCCCATTCCTTTTTCTTCTTAGCTCCCAGTAAAAAATAATCTACTTGTCTCTATATGTTTGCCTATTCTGGATAATTTATATAAATACAGTGATACAGCATGTACTCTTATGTAACTAAATTTTTTTTATTTAGCATAATGTTTTTAAGTTCATCAGTACTACAGATGTACTGGTATTTCATTTCTTTTCATTGCTGAATCACATTTTATTGTATGGATATACCACATTTTGTTTATCCATTCATCCTTGGGTGGACATTTAAGTTATTTCCACTCTTGGCTATGGCAGATAATGCTGCTGTGAACATTTCTGTGCAAAATTTTAGGTAAATACATGTTTTCTTTTTTTTCTTGGGTATATACCTAAGAGTGGGATTTCTGGATTATATGCTAACTGCTTTCCACAGTGGTCACACAGTTTCACATTCCTGTCCGCAGTGCATAAGGGTTCTGATTTTTTCACATTCCTATCAACACTTGTTGTTTTCCTTTTTTTGATTACAGCCATCCAGTGGGTGTGAAATAATGTCATCTACTCAAATCTCTTGCCCACTTTATGATTGGGTTATCTGTTCCTTGTTGAGCTATAGGAGTTGTTTACATATCCTGGATACCAGAGCTTTATCAGTTTTATGATTTGCAAATATTTTTTCTCATTTCATAGGTTGTATTTTCACTTTCTTGATAGTGTCCTTTGAGCACAATTGTTTTTAATTTTGATGAATTTCAATTTATTGCTGTTTTTCCTTTTGGTTTCTTTAGATAACCTATCTATGAAAACATTGTCTAAGTTCATGAATACTTATACCTATGTTTTTAAAGAAGTTTTAAAGTTGTAGTGTGATTTTTGGTCTTCTGGATATATACCTAGTAGAGGAATTATAGGATCAAATGGCAGGTCTATTTTTATTTAAATTAATCCTCCTGACATCCTTTGAGGCTATGACGACTCTAAGATTGGATAGATGGGAAAACTGAGGCTCAGAGCCATGATGTGACTTCTTTAGAGTCACATGTTCCATCACTGTTGGAGACTGGATTTTAGCCTAGATCTACCTTGAGTCCATTTGGGGCTTTTTATTCTAACCCAGCGGCCACTAATGGAAAGAGTTCCGGAGAAGGTTTGATTACTGTGTTCTCTCTGTGCAGGAAGATACATTACATAATGACTAGGGACCCTTGTAACACCTTTAAAGTTCTTAAAAACGTTCATGGTGTGAATTTTAAATGAGTAATCTTTGGCGTAGAATATTAGGGTGCATGAGCAATTTTTTTCAGAAGATCAGTGACGTCAAAACACGTGGAACAGCCACTCATTTCCTCTGCACCTCACTGTCCCTCAAGATTTACAGCTGCGATTGGTTATTTGGGTCACGTTTTCAGTGGTAGCTGTTCTGTGCATGTAGGCAATTTCCATGTCTATAATTATCCAAGGATGCTCAATATTGCACATCAGCCAACCCCCAATTCCCACCCACTCGGGTCCCTGTTCTTAGAACTGCCAGACAAATTATGAAAGAACATTCACAGCTTTTTATTCAATGGGCCTCTTGTCCTCATTTCCTGACTGTTTCTTTTCACCTTTAAGGGACTTTGTCACCTTGGATGCATAAATGATAGTGTCACCCAAACTCTTAGGTGCTTGGACATTTTTGTAAATCTTCTTTCTCAGACTCTATAGCTGTAGACACATTTTTGTTTACCGTTTCCTTTCTGAAACATTCTCTCTCCTTAGCGTCCTTGGCAGTGACCTCTTCATGTCTCAGGTAAAATCCTATCTGGTGTCTTCATTAGTCTTTGATCCCCGTCCAGCCATCAGGGCCTCCCAGAGGCTCAGCTTTTTGACTTTGACCTTTTGCTCCACTCACCTGCAGTGTTTTCATGAATGTCATGATTGAACTGAGCTGGTCTGCCTCGAGGCTGGTCTTTCTCCCTGATTCTAATTCAGTATTTATCATACTGTCTGCTGTGCATTTTCACTTACTTTTTTTTTCTTTCATTGGTCACTCATTCATTCAAGACATACTTTTCAGCTCCTACTTATTGACATATTTTTAAAAATGAAAAAACTGACCTCACCCCTGATTCTGAGAGATCTACAGCAGAGTTGAGGTTTTGCTCTTTAGCGCTCTACCCAGTTTGAATTTCACCCTCTCCTTCCTGCTTTCCTGTTTTCTGGGGCTTCCAGTATTTTCCTCTCTCTGGGAGTCTGCTTTCTACGGATATCCACATATTCACCTAGTTTTAGTCAAGTTCTACCTTCCCCCTGTGACCCCTATGCTTAACTATCTTATCCCCTCGTATTTTAAAAACTACATTAGATTTTAAATTTCCTCTGCCCCCTCTTTTGCTCTCTCTTGCTCAGACCAACTTGTTCATCCTACTTTATTAACTTTCTGATAGCTCGATTCCGTTTACTGGCTCCTCTGTTCAGAAACCTTCCATACTTTCTCCCTGGCTACCATCTGACATTTGAGAGCTTCCGCCATCTGTCTTCTGGGTGGAAAAGGAGCAACAGTAACAACACAAACAATGGAAGCTGCTGTTCTTTGCACTGCTTTGGGTGCATGAGGCACTAGGATAGGCACCATAAACACCCATTATTTCATTTAATCTTCACAGGTAGGGTGAAAGTTTGGCGCTATGTATATCCCAGGCTAAAAAAAATAAAATCAATGCACTGAGCTTCTAAAATCTTAAGTGGTTTTCCAGTGTTATTCAGCTGACACGTAATGGAGCGTGAAGGTCTACCTAGCTTAGGGCTTTCTAAAACCAAGTCATTTCCTTGCTTCTATAGAATAATGCCTTGAATGATCAATCGTCTTTCTTCCTGTTCTGTGTTGACATGTCATGTTAACTAAACAGTAAGCTTTCTCATGGAAGAAGAAAAGTCTTCTATGATTTTTTGTCTCCTTTTCCTATAGTGCTGTCTGCTAAAGTCTCAGTGACTGAGTCCCTCCTGACCTTCCTGATATGTGTGACTGTTTCCTCTGTGTCACTCCTGAGGAATGGGACTCATCATTCCATTTCTATGGGGAGCTGTGAAGTCCAGTGATACCACAGATGAGCTCCTGTTGTATACTGCTGCTCTGTGGCTGGTCCCTCATTCCTGGAAAGAACATAGTCTGGGAGTAGAAGACCTAGCCTTCAATATTGGTTCCTAAAAAAGACCAGACACAGACCATTTGCAAATCCCCATTCTTTGTGAATTTAGAAGATTAAGCCCTTTGATAGCCATCATCTTTCCTACTTCTAATGTTACTTGATTTTTGGCCATCAGTGAAAGTTTTCAGACAAATATAATCCATAGATTTTAGGGAAAGATAGCTTAGACTTTTAAGAACAGGATTCCACCCAATTAGGAAACTCAGCATGCTCCCCAAATTGACATAACCCACTTTCATTTATCTCCACTTTGGAGTGAATGTAGTGGAGCTAAAAGGCTTTGGAGTTCAATAGACCAGACCCACTGAAACTGAAGCTCCAGTATTCACCAATAATGTGGGTATCCTGGGCAAGTTATTTTACCTTCCTGCACCTCCTGTATGTCTATATATGCCACTCTGCCCCCTTCCCCCCCCACCTTGCCATAAATACTAATAATAAATATTTTATAAATTCTTTTGTCTTTAGTTAGAAAAAGTTTACCTTCTAGTGGGAGCTAAAATCTTCCAGCTATTCTGTTGTGCACAGTCCAGAGTCACTGAGGTCTGAACGATGGCCTACAAGTGAATAGTTAAGCTTGGTTTGCATAAGGTACCCTGAAATTCAGAACCAAGCTAACCGAGAACCCCCAAAACTAAGTAAGATACAAAAAATTAGCTGAAATATAGTTAGCATTTTTTCTTTAAGGAGAAAAATGATTTTTAGGGCTATAAATGGGTCTTTGGTGATAAATTTAGATAAACTCGAAACTATTTAATATTTCATGTGCAAAAATCTGGCAAAGGCTTTACACGTTTGTGACTTTCTGAGTAGTTTTGGAGTAAGGCAAACTCACTTCCCAAATGCAGCTTTATAAATATTCAGATGGCGGGTGATTGTAGTAAATATGGAGAAATATGCAACATCTTATTATACTTCTCAATCAAATATGCTAAACAGTTCTTTCATTCATTGTACTGAATAAAGAATTCCAGCATGGCAAAATGATTTTTCTATAAAAGATTCATGCACAAAGTTTGAAAAGTAAATTTGATTAAGGAGAAAACCTAGCCGAAGCAATTCATTGAAAAAGTTGCTTTAAATATAGCAGGGAAAAAATATTCAGATATTAAGTTGCTCTGAATGCCTTGGTCTAATTGCTCCATTTGCATTCTGCTTAGGTATTCAATCGATCGTCATACTGACCTCGACAGGTTTTTCACTATTAATTCAGAGGACGGTTTTATTAAAACTACCAAACCTCTGGATAGAGAGGAAACTGCCTGGCTCAACATCTCTGTCTTTGCAGCAGAAATCCGTACGTATTCTCCTAGGGGTTTTGATTCTGCTTTATGAAATATATTAATTCTTCAGACTCCCACTGTATTCAGGAAAATAAAATAGCTGAAATGGGCTAATTTTTTTTTAGTCTTACGCATGTTTTTGAGTCTTTAAATTTTGTTTTTGGCTATTTGACTAGGAAAACAGATAGGCAGATAGAGATGTTTCCCCCCTCTGGCAGAACTGGATACAGACTTGTTAAGACAGCCCATAGCCTTTGGCAGTTTGAGACTTGTAACCCTCTCTGAAGGATTTCCCACTGTCACTAGATTTATTAAATGCAATGAAACAGAGTCCCTGGAACCAACATTTTTCAGTTCTTGCCTACCTGTAGACTAGGGGTTTTCAAACTTGATCGTGCATCCAGCTGATTATGAATCAAGCCCTGTGTGTATCTCATGGACAGCTTGTTTTAAAAAAGGCTTCTGGGCCCACCCTCAGATCCTCTGATACAGTAAGTCTCGGGTAGGGCCCTGGGGACTTCCCCTTTAAGAATGACTTTAATAGATTATTCTCTAGGGGTCAGATTCCATTATAAACCTTTGGAATTACAGCTCAGCAAATTAGAGTCAGCAGTAGTGGAAAAGTGATTTCATCCTTAGTGGTTTTAAAGTTGACAGTCCTTCCAAGACACCTGGCTCCTACTGGAATGAGGCCACTTGCCGCTCTTAGGTGACTGTTATGCCAATACCTTTCCCTGCCCTGCTGAAATTGGTGGCTGGAGAGTAATATTCTTTCCCACGAGTAAGCCTAGACCATTGCGTATTCTTCCCTGGCCTTTCTTTACTGTCTGCATTCTCTCCTCCCAGACAACCGGCATCAGGAAGCCAAAGTCCCAGTGGCCATTAGGGTCCTTGATGTCAACGATAACGCTCCCAAGTTTGCTGCCCCTTATGAAGGCTTCATCTGTGAGAGTGATCAGACCAAGCCGCTTTCCAACCAGGTAATGCAGCTCTCCCCTTCCCTGGCTAAGAGCAATGCATTTGGAAATAGAGTTTGTTATGTGAAAGCATCACCTGTAGTTACCTCCCCCTGCCTAGAAAGTCAGAGCCCTAGTTTTGCTCTGAATCTGTGTCCACTAATTAAAATCAGGCTTTTTAGCCAGCTAGGGATTTTTGAATAAACGATGTGCCAATGTCAGCGTGATTTATTTATGAGCCACCTTTCTCTTTCAGCCAATTGTTACAATTAGCGCGGATGACAAGGACGACACAGCCAATGGACCAAGATTTATCTTCAGCCTACCCCCCGAAATCATTCACAATCCAAATTTCACAGTCAGAGACAACAGAGGTTCGTACTAAAGTCCCTACGCATTCAGAGAAGTAGGCATGGAAAGCCAAGGAAGTTTATATTGTGATGCACAAGAATTTTCTCTAAACTTAATGATGCCTTCCTGTTGAAGACCAAGCAGGAAATACTAATGCCACCTTTATTTTGAAACATGGCCTCATTTGATGCCTGTGAATAAGTGATCCTAATTTTATTTTACTTTGGCTTTGATATTCATGAAGCAGTGGGCAAGCTTACAGGGTCAATATGCAAACAACTCCATTTATCTTTTTTTTTTTTTTAAAGGGCGATAAACCCTTGGGGGAAAACATGGCTTTATGAATATTGATAGCAAGTGAAGCACTCAAAGAGATCAGTCCAAGTTTGTAAGATGGTTGATTCTTTCAGCTGGCCTTCCCTAACGCAGCATGGCTGGGTACAGAGCTCGATACCTAAAGGTGGTTGCAGAGGTGATGCCCAAAGCACGCCTCGGCTGTTGTAAAAATGGCAAACGTTAGTATGTTATCCACCTCTCCCTTCATCAGCCAAGGAGATTCCCAACTTGCAGATTATTAGATGTTCCTGTTATATAGGCCCAGACTGATGCCGTGTCTGGACAAAATTGGTGCCAGAGCCAGCAAAAAAGGAGAAAATTATTTTTAACTGTCGACCACAGTAGTTTGCTCCGTGCATTACTTCTTAGTGCAAATTATCCAAAAAATCCTGTGATTGTGCGGGTCTCTGAATACAGAGACACTAGTACCGTCATTTCCTGTGGGGACAAAAGTGATCCTTCTGAACACAGATATTTTCTTTAGCGCCAGCCCAGCCATGCATTGGGTTCCAGGTGGATTGCTTTCCCCCTGACCGAGAATAGGCTTGTAGGATCTTAAAACTTTCTAATTATTCTCCCCATCACCAGGTGCCATGTTATAACAACTGGGCCAAGATCCATCCCATACTCTGCTTAATTCTCTTAACCACACCATAGGTCCAGGAAGACATTGGTATCATCCCCATTTTACAGATGAGGATATTTGAGGTGCAGAATCATTAAGTAACTTGCCCCAA
>CAUYQV010114866.1:0-63649 GCA_963574575.1 Galagoides demidoff
CTGTGGTCCCAGCTACTTGGGAGGCAGAGGCAGGAGACTCGCTTGAGCCCAGGAGTTGGAGGTTGCTATGAGCTGTGATGCCATGGCACTCTACCCAGGGGGATAGGTTGAGGCTCCGTCTCAAAAAAAAAAAAAAAAAAAAAATCCAAAAGGAAAGAGGTAGAAATTAAGAGGAGGCAGGGTGAGTTATTGATAAATGGTTTATAGTAGTCTGCCTGTGCTAACATAAAAAAAAGAAAAATACCCGACTGGGATGGCTAAATAACAATTTTTTTTCTCCTGATTCTGGAGGCTTGGAAGTCCCAGATCAGATCAAGGTGCATCAGATTCAGGTTCTGAGGGGGCGGGGACATCTGACAGAAGGTCACTTTCATCTACTGTCCCCACCATGGCTTTCCTCCCATATGAAGGGAAAGAGTGCCCTGGTGTCTCTTCTGTTTATAAGGACACAAAGCCTAGCGGATTAAGGACTCATCCTATGACTTTGTTTGACCATTATCTCCTTAAAGCCCCCCTCTCCAAATTAAGCTACATTGAGATGAGGACTTTAGCATATGACTTTGGGGGCCACAATTCAGTGTCTAACACGGCTGAAGAAGGGATGTCTGAAACCAGATGGAAAGTGGTGACACCAGATACGGACAGACGTGGCTCCCTGATCTCCCAGGTCTGAGTATGGATATCTGGTGTATTCCTACAGTTTGATTCGGATGAAACATCTAGCATTTCTCACAGATGAAACTGCATATAAGCTAACACAGAATTCACATTATGCTCAAACTGTTTCCTAATATATCAGTGCAGTTGGAGAGGATTAGTGTTTTGAAAACAAATGTTGTAGCAGATCTAACCACGTTCATTCATTCGATTCAGAATTACCCCAAACTATGGAACTACAAGGAAACAAACACTTCCCAGAACAATTCTCACAGACAAAATACTTCATGATGTGGAGTTGGGCAAGAATTTTTAAAATAAGATCTCAAAAGCAGAGGCAGCAAAAAGAGACAAATGGGATTACATCAAGCTAAAAAGCTTCTGCACAGTTCAGAAAACAGTTAACAGAGTTGAGATAGTCCACAGAATGGGAGAAAATACTCAGGAAACTGTTTATTATAACACTGTATCCTTAAAATCTTAATCTGATGCAGCAGGAAGACAGGGAAATAGACTAAGGCGGCCTGCGACCCGCTCATAATGTTAGGGCTTTCAGGCTTTCCTAGTCCTTCTGCGAAACTCACTTTATTGAGAAATCCTTGTATTCCTGTGAGCTCAGTCATGTTTTGGCAGTGAATGAAATGCACCTTCAGACAAAGTGAAGCATTCTGGTTGGAGAACTTATTAACACTAATCATCATTCTGCTTAACTAATTGTATATTTTATTTTCAACTTTCTGTTAATCTAGATGTTTTTGATAAAAATAGTTGTCATTCCGATAAGTAAATAAATATTGGTGGCAGGTACAGTGCTGGACACGGGAGGTGCCACAGTAGAGAAACCGAGGCAGGAAACTCCCTCTGGGTGCCGACCTTCTGCTGGGGGCAGACAGACCACTCGCCTGCCCCCGGGAAGACCAGGGAGCACAGCAACGCAAAGACAGTCAAGGAGTGTGAAAAATGCTCTCCCCAAACTAGGGAAGGATGAGCTGGAAGCCCTGCGGGAAGCCACTTGAAACAAGGTAAAAAGGGGAGCTGTGTCTGAGGAGGGGAGAGTGGAGGGAAGGTGTCCAGGGCTGTGTTTAAAGCAGAGTCAGTGAGGTTGAAGAGAGTGGAGGATGGAACTGGGTCCCTTCTCACGTGCTACGAAGCCACTGAAGACTTCGGAACTGGAAAGGGACGTGATTTCTGTTTTAAAAATTTCACTCTGGCTTATCTGTAAAATCTACTACAGTGACAGGAAGGGAGAGCACTGGAGAGGCTGTGGGGAGAGACTAAGCTAAAGACGAGGCATGGGGTACAGGCGGAGCTAGGGGAGAGGACTCAGGAGTGACTGGGAAGGTTTAGACAGAGGAAGCTGCTGGTAGATTGGATGAAGGTTTTGCGAGAAAGAAAAGGCACAAGACTGAGTCCTGAATTTTTGGCTCTAGCCACTGAATAAATCATCCTGCTGTTTATTAAACTGTGCAAGTCTGGAAGCTTACCTGGTTAGGGAACAAGAGTCGAATGTTGGATGTGCGAGGTCTCACATTCCTGCTAGATGTCTGCTAGGTTTCAGATTCCTGTTAGACATCCAAGCAGCCACACAGAGCAGGCAGTAGGTTCAGAGACCTGGCGTTCTGGGGGAGGTTGAGGCAGGAGATTTAAACTTGACAGTCATGAGCAAACTAATAGTATTTTCAAGTGGAGGTAAGATCACATGGAGAGTGAGTTTAGAGAATAGAATAAAGGCAAAATCTGAGCCTTGGGGCCTGCAAGGTTTAGAGGTCGTGTACAAGAGGAGCCAGACAGAAAGGGCAGGGAGGATCAGCCACTGTGGTAACACGAGGATGGGGAGCGTGTGGCACTTTGGGAAGCAAGTAAAAAGCGTATTTTATGAAGGAGGGAGTGATCAACGTTTTGAGAAACTTTCAGAAATGTTGGCAATAAATCACAATTGTACGCCTGGTATAATTTAGGAAAATATGCTTTAATATAAAACCAGATACAAGTGCACACAGCCAGTGTTTTGGGAGATGAAGGGAAGAATTAATGCCTCAAGATAATTCTTTGGGTAAATATAATTTTAGGGTTTATACAGCCACCAAAACTTTTGAATTTGACTTTGCTTATGAGTATAAAGTTCCTTATGATCGTGGACTACGCCTCTCCATGTGGAGAAAGAGGATCATTTTCTACATTCTCATCATAGGTCCCTCACACTTTCCTTTGGCAGTCCAGGCTCCTCCATCGTGTCCACTGACTGTAATTCCTTTTCCTAGAGAATGGATTCCTTGGAAGCTCTCTCAGGCTAAGAGTAGCACCCAGGAGCTTTATTGGGGAGTGCTCTTGAGAGTTAGACTTGTAAGTAGGGTTGTCAGATTTAGCAAATAAAAATACAGAATGCTGGCTCAGCACCTATAGCTCAGTGGCTAGGGTGCCAGGCACATATACCGGAGCTGGTGGGTTCAAATCCAGCCTAGGCCTGCCAAACAACAATGATAACTACAAGGAAAAAATAGCCGGGCATTGTGGCAGGCACCTGTAGTCCCAGCTACTTGGGAGGCTGAAGCAAGAAAATCGCTTGAGCCTAAGAGTTTGAGGTTGCTGTGAGCTGTGATGCCATGGTACTCTAGCCAGGGCGACATAGTGAGACATCAACAACATGGTGCCCATAGCACAGTGGTTATGGTGCTGGCCACATACGCTGAGGCTGGTGGGTTCAAACACAGTCCAGGCCAGCTAAACAACAATGACAACTGCAAAAAAAAAAAAAATCTGGGCATTGTGGTGGGCATGGTCTCAGGTACTTGGGAGGCTGAGGCAAGAGAATTGCTTAAGCCCAAGAGTTTGAGGTTGCTGTGATCTGTGATGCCACAGGCCATAGCACTCTACGCAGGGTGACATAGTGAGATTCTGTCTCCGCAAAAAAAAAGCCCCTGCAATATTTGGAATATATTTATACTAAAAAAATTTATGAGTTGTCTATCTGGAATTTAAATGTAACTGGGAGTGTAGTATTTTATTTGTGTAAAAGTGAAAAGGGCAGGGTAGAAGGAAAAAAGGTGATCTTCCCTAGGGCTGCAAACCACCTAAATTTCAATGTAAAAAAGATGCACCCTTTTTTACTGGGGAAGGAAGCTGGTATCAGGCCCCAATATTAATGTGAGACACCATTTCCTTTTTCCTCTTATTTTCTTAAGCAATATGAAACTGGCTCTACTCTCCCTGGGCTTTGAGTCTCTGTATTAGGCAATTAATAAATCTTGACTAATCACCGAATCATTAAGTTCACTGAATGTTCACTGGCCGCCTTGTTGTTTCAATGTATGACTCACGACATGTTTTCAAGAGTTAAGAGAAAAATGGATCGTTTTCCACTTGGGTCCCTTTCAGAACCTTCGAAACCTTTTGGGAACTTGAAAGTCTTTTCATTAAAGAAAAGACAATATTCTACATTTCCTAGTGAGAAGGGCAGGAAGCTGCTACTTCTCTCTTAACCTGCAACCTCACTCGGCCGAATGCTTTCCTCTGTTAACCCTTGAGTGAGTCACGCTGATGGCTGGTGATAATCCTCCGCTGGACACGCTCCTCCTCCCAGATGAGTGTTGACATGAAGTAGTCTCCAGATTCCCTACAGCCAGACTAGCGATCCCAAACGTTAAGCACCCTGGATCCTGCCTGCGCATCCTGCCTCTGGCTCCACACCCACGGTTCCGCCCACGGCCTGAAGCTGTGACCACAGAGGCAGCACTTGCCGGGTGGTCCTCTGAGCGCACCCCGGGGGGTGGGGGGGAGACATGAAATATTTATTGACTGCAGGCCAAAGGTGCAGGAGCGCTGGCTGAAACCCCTGCAAGTGTGCCTCTGTAACTCCCCAGGTAGACCAGCAACGTTTCCCAGCCCCCTCAAATGTCCTGGGGGAGGTTTGCTTGCACTAATCCTAGCCGTGCAGAGAGCAGCAGCTGTTCTCAAAGGAAGTCTGACATATAATCCTTTATTCAAGACCAACAGCGGGAGGTGATGTTTTATAAAAAATATGCTCAGTTGTTAACAATTTTCTTGCTCCCAGCAAACAGGTAGAAGGATAGCTGAAAAGTCAAGCGAGACTCGGGCCACGTTCGTGGCTTGATTTTATAATTCACACTACTGTTTCCATGCTGTGGGCATCCTCGTCCTGGGAAAGAAATCAGACTCTGGGAAGCACAGGGCACTTGTTCTGATTTCTGGGCCATCCTGAAATCAGAAAGTATTGATTTTCCAATTCCAACAATCAAGTCAGTATCGGTCATCCCAGATGGTATTTGAGCCTATGCAGGCTTTTCTATGCTTTGTTGGAGCCCTAATTATCTTTAAACATAGAAAAGTTTTGCATCTTTGATAACATCCTGTAGGTCAGTCACCAATGAAAACACTCTGAGTTCCCAAAGGAAGCACCAGGGCAACCTACAGCTTAAGCTTTGGGGTCTATTGAAGTAAACAGCATCCCCATATATTAAATTCCTTTGGCAAGAATATGTGTCCTTTTCAACCTACTGAGAACTGGATATAATATTCAAAAGATATAATTTATACCCTTGATAATATAAGCAAAATGTAAGTTTCCCTCAAAATGGGTGTGTTGGATTCCATTCCCAGGACCCCAGCAGAGTGCCAGATATACTGTAAGGAGGTAAATGAGTATCAGGCGCTTTTATTAGAAATGTATTCGTGGCAATTGAGACATTTTTTAGTTTAACTTGGTTCCTTTAGTCTTTGGAGTTTTATTAGCTGGAGTTCATTTTGATTCACTGAACATTAAACTCACTTGATTAGTAGGGGGAACTTGGGGTCTGTCCTCTGCCCCAGCAGGCTGTGTGTATATTTTTCTCATTTGCTTCCTTGCTCTCTAGATGGTAAAGGTGAGAATCTTAGGCAATATTATTTCTAATGCGAAAACAATCTCTCGGAGCCAACCTAATTCTTTTCCACAGCCATACAACTACTGTGGCAACATACGTGGGCATAACTTGCCCTCCTAATCATACTCACAGGAACTGCAGGCCTCAGATGGAATTTCTACTAGTCCCTGCAATGACTGTGATTCTTTCGCTACTTAAACAGAAAACGTGTTTCACCTCTTTGTAATGCATCCTTTATGCAAAACAAAAAAAAAGAATTGACTGAGGATACGCTCCTTCTATGCTACCTTTTGCTTTCAGAATTTGAACTCATTCTCTCCACAGGCTCCATTATGATGGTGAAGGTCACAAAGGACTTGTACACGACTCAGTCTCCTTGTATAGGCAGGGCCCGGGTTACAAAGTAAACTCTGTAGAGTGTTGTTTCCTTGAACTTGTACATAAGTTGGAACAGGTATACTTACCTGTTACCTGGAATAGCCTCTATTTATAAGTGTGGGTCATATATCAGTCCGATATTTGTGGTTCAGGGACTCTATGCAAGGCGTCCTCAAACTCAGGCCCACGGGCCACACGCAGCCCACCTAGGACATTTATCCAGCCTGCCGGGTGTTTTGCCATCGCTGCCTGTCCTGCTTAGCAGCCGACTTGTCCCAGGGCCCACAGTCCAGCCCTTCAATGGTCTGAGGGACAGTGAACTGGCCCCCTGTTTAAAAAGTTTGAAGACCCCTGCTCTATACCTTTAGGATTCCAATATCAAGGTACACTTACTCTGAGGGGCTCTTTATTGGGGAAAATGTAGAAAACCTAGCAAAGTTTTTAAAATGTGAATCTATAAGCTGTGTGAGACCATGGAGAGAGTTCCAGAATGCACACATCCTCCGAGGAGGAGAGCCCTCCCATAAGTGAAGCGCTCCGTGGAAACTCAGCCATAATTGCACTCCAGAGAGTCAAAGACATTGGGTTGCCTCCTCAGCAGAAATTCACTTCCCTGTATGAAAATCTGATAAATTTTCTGGTTTCCCACTGAGGGAACAACAGAGAATTTAATGAGAAACACATTGGAACTGGACCTGTCACTGTGTGATTGTGCATTCTCTAATCTCTCTGTGGGGTACAGACAAAAGTCAGTCTTCTCTGAGAGAGTTATCTTAGAAAAGGGAAAAACACATCGAGAAATAAATTATCAAAAAGAAATGTCTTCACCCTCCCACTGACATCCTACTGGACTATTCGGCCTACAAAGAGCAAAGTCCCTGGGATTTGGGATTTGCATAGTAACCTACTTCTATGATTGCCCAAGAAATTGAAGTGTCTTACAATGATCAATTTATTAATGTGTAGACGTGGCTGCAGGTGCGTGGAATTTTCAGGTTGGTCTCAAAATCAGTGTTTGAGAAGTTCAAGTGCAGCAATGGGTCTTCTCTTATAGGAGATATTTCATAGCTAACATGAAATTCTCTTGTCCGTCATCACTGTCTTTATCTAATTTTACTCAGCATGCATATCCCTTCTAAAAGAATTTTTGAACAAATAACATACGCTCACTAGCCTCCACAGAGTGTTTAAATCACAAAGACACAGGATTCAAAATTGCTGTCAGCTAAGAGCATTTCTTGGGTTCTTTTTATTAGACGGATCTGAAGTGGGGCTATGTGCAGTGAGGGCAGGTACAGTCCCTCCAGAAGTGCAAAATGCAAAAGTTCATTGCTGTCAACATCCACAAAGAACATACGAAAAAGCACTGAGAGAGTAAAAGAATGTCTCACCAACTGAGCACTGTGTACAAGGCAAGACCTCAGAAAACATTTCCTGATTTCTTGGGACGGTAAGGGAAGGGTGGAGGGTAGTTGTGTCCTGAGCCATCCTTATTTGGTGGAGGCTGTCACGATGAGATTGCTCACACTTCTTCATGAATTTCCAGCAGGCTTCATGTAGAATGTGAAATTTTAATTACAAAACAGGTATTTAAAATTACACGTTCAATTAAGGTCCTGAAGCTATTTATTATCAACAGTGATACTACTACGTTGACTAGTCCCTTCCAGATTAATTCACATTTTCCCAGAACCTCATAAAATGCTAAGCCCAGGATTGATCCCCACCTTGTAAATCTCTTGATCCAAACTCACACTTGGGTTTTTTTGTTGAACTAAAATAAGGTCTTTTAAAAGCACCCATGTTTATTACATCATCGACAGGTTCTTTTTCATGTATAGTTTCATCTAGATTTGACTTTTAGTTCATAGAACTTTGAACATGTTAAAACTCAGAAAATCGTTGATGACAAAGCTGGAAATAACGTTAGCATCAAAAGACAGAGGACCAAACGGGGGCGGGAGAGTGACCTGTGATATCTAGGACATAAGACGAAAACAACTTAATAAATTCAAAAGCCAATAAGAGCTCTTGATTTATAATCTAGCATTTGTATTACATAAAATTGCTTAAATATTGATTGATGATTTTTAGGTTATTGATGGACTTAATGTAGTACAGGATTCACAAATTTAAAAGTGCCTGCACTGACTTGACTCAGGTTGACTCTCATCCTTTCCCTGCCCTAAGACTTTCAAAGAGGGCAAAGAGCAAGATGGAGGAGGTAACTTGTTTCTCTGCTAACACCTAATCATATGATAATTGATTTCAAAAATTGGTCAATTGGTCTGACTACTAAAAGAAAAATAAGTAGTCCTTGTTGACTTACCTAAAACATTCCTTTCTTTCAAAATTTTTTATAAAGATCATTGGCTTAAAAATAGATTTTACACGATCAAAATTTAGCTGGGATAGTGGGATACATCTTCAGGGCGGGGTAGAAATCCTCCCATGAGTTGAGGTTTTCTTCCTGCTATAGCCAAGTCTCCGATACTGCTTTTGTTGCTAAAATTAGCCCCGTAGGCAATTTGTCATAATCGTAAAAATGGTGCCAGAATTTACATTTTTGGTTAGTGTCATACTTTCATTTTGTTACTGAAAATGTCAGAAATCATAGCTTAGTCCCTGTCTCCTTGGAAGAGTAAAAAATGTTAATGGTGGGCGGTGCCTGGGGCTCAAAGGGTTCCGGCCCCATATGCCAGAAGTGGTGGGTTCAAACCCAGCCCCGGCCAAAAACTGCAAAAACAAAATCTAAAATAAAATACATTTATTTAAAAAAAACAAAGTTAATGGTAAGAAAAAATTTAGTTTGCTATTTCAACTTTATAGAAAATTTACCTATCAGTTTATGATGTTTCATTTTCAGTTACAAGAAAAAAACATTTTAAAAGTAGGAGAAATAAGTCTTAGATTCTCTGTAAATATATGTATACATATGTATACACATATATATCTCTATGTTTACACATATATATTTGGGAATAATTTTTGTCAGTATCCCTTATTATTGTCACCTGGTTTTGAATTGCTGGACCACTCTAACTCATCTGGAAGAACCAAGTTCATTGACATACACCATACTCTCCAATTAGTTTCCTTAGAAGGAAGTGAAGGGAGAGTTTATACAGTAAACACCACCGTATTATTACATCTTATTTGGAACTTCTATTTGTCTCTATAGATGTTCTAAATGAAGAATATCTTAAATCAAATATGATGTAATTAATAAAACTGACAGGTCAGTCTGAAGATGTTTGGCGTCTGTAGGAGGGGCAAATTGGGTTCCTAAATATAAATGTAAAATGAATTGATTTTTTAAATTTGGACAAACATAATAGTAATTAACATCTTTCTTTGCTATTACGTGGGGCAGTTACGTGGAAATAATCAAAAATTAAAGAAGCAAAAATGCTCAGAAAGCTGTATTAGTAAGGAGATATACTTGTATGTGCTTTCTGTACATAAGTTCATTTAATTAATTCAGGTAACTTTATGCTTTACTGAGCACAAACTAAATGTAATGTATATGGCCATTAAATTAAAGGTAAATTTAACTTAATTTTTGTAAATTTTTAACTTAGCTTTAAATTTTGAAATTAATAATTTCTGACTCGCGTAGGACATATTTGATAGCTATCCTACTTTAACCTTCATATATTAATCAAATCAAGCTATCAGTACAAGACATGCTATTACTTTGTAGTTTACCGTAAACTAGGAGAAACATTTAGCCTACAGTGCTTATGCATTAATTAGTTCCTTAACCATAATTATCATCTTTTTCTTGCCCATTTAGGAACATTGTTTATTAATCTCCTATTTTACAGCTTAAATTCTTCATGTGCTCAAAGAACTTGATATACAATACACAATTCTTAACAATAGATTAGAATAAACCAGAGGAATATTTTTGGCTTTGTACTTTGGACATAAGGTGATATGCCAGTTGAATAAGAATTGGGTATCTTTGTTTACAAATGTCATTGTTTTGTTTAAACCAGTAGTATTTTAAAGCATAAATTCATTAAAACATTTGTAGCATTTCATATTATATTTTTTTAAATCATGCATTAAATGCAAACAATATTTGATTGGAAAATTGGATTTATAATAAAATACTATACTAGATTATACACATGATGTTTAATTAAGGGATAGGTTTTTATATGCTATATAGAATGTATTTGTATAGTTTTTCCCATTAAAACAAAGCTATCTATGTGCCAGTAAGTTCAATTCTGATATATTTTCACTTTGCACTTGTGCATCAAAATAAACCATACTTTGTTTTAAGGAGAAAAAATTTATAAGTATAGTTTAAACATGCTTAAATGCAAACCACACAACTCCTTCACTCTCATTCTGAAAGTCATACTTCTAACTCAGGGGTCCTCAAACTTTTTAAACAGGGGGCCAGTTCACTGTCCCTCAGACCATTGGAGGGGCCGACTGTGGGCCCCAGGACAAGTCGGCTGCTAAG
This sequence comes from Galagoides demidoff, assembly GCA_963574575.1. Taxonomy (NCBI): domain Eukaryota; kingdom Metazoa; phylum Chordata; class Mammalia; order Primates; family Galagidae; genus Galagoides; species Galagoides demidoff. The sequence continues at coordinate 10,396 of CAUYQV010114866.1, forward strand.
CAGGACAGGCAGTGGCGGCAAAAACACCTTGCGGGCCAGATAAATGTCCTATGCGGGCCAGATAAATGTCCTAGGTGGGCCACATGCGGCCCACAGGTCGTAGTTTGAGGACACCTGTAACTATTAGCAATACCTTTTTGGGGCCACATTTCTGAATATAAGATAAACATTTGTAATCCACAGAACTTCATAAAAATTATTACCCAGGAAAATAAATAAATTTGGTACATTTTCTTCAGTTAAATTTCCTTTATGTCCAGAATTCAGTATTTGGATTAGGGCCTTTGCCATTTTCAACTCATAACATTTCCAAATTAAGTTTCCCCTATCACAAGGCCAGCTCTTTAAAATACACATCAGAAGTGTCGTTGTGAAAGGACAGATCTGCTCCCTGCCATGGTTACCTTTAGGAGAGGAAGCACAAAGGGTTTGGGGAACAAGAATATTTTTGACAGTGGGACTCAGCCCGGATGACTGTTCAATGATTCATCTTTACTTGTCCAATATTTCCCTCTAAGTGGTCACTCCCCGCGGATCCATACAGTGGGTAACAGTGTCACAGAAGTATTTTTAAGCACTCCAGTTTCATAGGGTATGCTGGACGGGCAGAATAAAATGGCTTCCTCCAGCTGTTCAAGAATGAGGGCAGGGGGAGATAAAAAGAGAGGTGAAGCCAAGACACCCTTAGATCTCAACAAATGCTACAGACTCCCTGTCCTTTTACCTCCAAATCCTTTCTCACCTCTGCCTTTTAATTCCATCAGAAAGTTCTTATCTTTCCTCCCGACTTCTAACACATTGTAGCCCAGCTACCAAAGGGGTAGAATTCCATATAATGTCACAGATTTACACAAACATACACACCAATCCAAGCTGAGCCTTTGGTGCTGGGGAAGAAAATTTAAACATTTTCAAATGTACAACCAAGATGATATTATCTGAGGTATGGCTAACAAGAAAAAAGGAAACCAACGTAAAGAAGTGTCGTGAAGAGGAAAATCGCAGAGGGAGCCCACGGGTTACGAATGGGCTAGAGACACATTTCTACCAGTTCATTGACACCAGTGAGATGATTGCTTATGTCATATTAATTAAAATAAGAAAAGTAAGAAAATATGCTCAAGGCAGAGGTACTTTTAAAAAAAATGAGAAACCCAAAAAAACAAAATTTAATAAAATATTTTATCTGCATCAAAATATTCTTTAGAAACCAAAAATAAAAAATGTATCATGAATGTTCTTTCAAGTTGATCTGTAAAAGTCAGAAAAATACATAGTTCATGTTAGCAACGTTCTGGAAATACAGAGTTCTGAACATCCCTTAAGCATAAAGCAGAAGGCTGTATGTCTTGCTGACCCAGAGCGGCGTGTTCCCTGGATTGGTTTAAAGGATTCCAGTTCCATCCCTATCAAAAAACATTTGTGTTTTAGTCAAACTGAATCAAATGACCTGACTTCAATACAGTATGAGTATAGCTCAAGCTGTGTCTGAAAATGTTCCTTCAGAGCCCTGAAGACGCATAGAGAAACTCCTGAGGGGGGAAGAACTGGTTCCTAACAAGGCCAAAATGGGTATTATCCAAAGCGAAACTTGAGTCTGTACTTCACTGTCTTGGGGGTTTTCCGAGGTACAGAAAGGGGAACCTTTGGCTTGGTGGGGGTAGGTGGCTTTTTCTTTTCAGGAACAGTGACTGTGAAAGAAAGTTCCGGCTGCTCCGACTGCTTGAACCGTGGTAGGAAGTGGGTGGAGACGTGCTGGGGTTTCACCCGGGGGCTGCACCCGCGCTTGGCCTTCCCTCTCTTATTCAGGGCCACGTACCACTCCCGGCCTGTGGTCTCAGTCCTGTGTATCACTGAAGCATAGGTGTTATAGCTGTTCTCCTGAAATCGCTCCCTGAACTTGCAGTCATCTGTAAACTTGGCCTACAGGAAGAAACAAAAAAAGAGAAAATTTAAGTTGTGGTAATATTTCCAGCATAATAAAATGAAGTATGAGGTCTTCTACCCAAAAGAAAAACCAAGAATTCTACTGATCCCCGTTCTTTGCACTCCATTCCGTTTTATAAGGATATGGTCTTTTAAAGCTGCTTTAAAATGACTAGTTTTTTCCCCCTATATTTCTACTTTATGCATCTTTGTGACACTGATTTCTATTTACTGTGCACTGCTAACATGTTAATGCATGTAAAAATGATAAACAGAATTCTTAATACATTTCAATATTGTGACTATTTTAATAGTACGTTGAAACGTATAGTTTAAAAATCTTTCGACATAAGGTTATTTTTCTCCTAAGTCACCATCAGACAGTAAACAGAACTACGTTACTAAGAAACATTTCCCTAGTAAAACGTAAATTTGTGTTCAGAGAGATAGGTCAAGTTATTCTTTGGAAACAGGCAGAACTTTTTCCTTGTTATCACGGTGATTCATGGTGTTGGGAGGTAGCATATTACCCTATTAAAATTGCATGTGTTAGAGGTGTTTAAAAAAACATATATCTTCACTTGCGTGATATAAGAGAGTATATCTGATGCCAAGAAAGAAGTCACTGGGTTCACTAGAAAAAATCCAACCAGTTCTCACACACACAAGTATCTGCCCTTGGAATGCTCACAGACCAGCTGAATTTTTATCGATGGCCTGTGGGACTTGAGCTCACACTCTTCCCCCATTCTCCTATCGTCACCAGAAGAAAATAAATAGAACTATGTTAAAAGTAGAAAAGCAGAAAAGCAGACAAGAAGACACCCCTCAGCGTGCAGTGTGATAAGTGGCATAGGACAGCAGTATGCAGAGGCACGGTGACAGCAAAGACAGAGCATCTACGAGGGCGCAGGTGGCCGGGGAAGAAGGCAACAAAGTCTTCCTAGGAAAGACGATATTTGAGCTGAGTCTTCAAGTACAAGCTAGACATTAGGGAGGCAGGTAAAGTGAGAAAGGATTTTCAGTGAGCCGGAGCAATGTGTTCAGAGGTCAGCATGACACTCTTGAATACCGATAGGTAGCTCAGTGCGGCTTCCACTTAGGTGCATAGGGTGGTAACAAGAGGCAAGGCTGCCAAACTGGGCCGGGAGCAGCTCTGACAAAGCTTCGTTTGCCATGTTGTGGAATTTGAAGGAATATCGTGTAGGAGAATGGGGGAGGGCTGTGAGCTTGAAGTGCCCCATGCATCGATACAAACTCTGCCGTCTAAGCTCTTAGCCTGAGGCTCCGTATCCATGAACTTTACATCCATAGGGCTACTGTGAGAATCAAAGTATATTTCTTGGGAAGGGACCTGTAACTTTCATCAAACTCAAAACAATGTCTGTGCTAGTCCAGATGACCAGGATTCACGGTTTTAGGGGTTATCATGAGCACAGAATTCCTAGGTTTGAAAATACCAAATATTCTGTCCCCTAGAAGTCAACCCCCACTATCCAGAACTCAAGCAACCAGAATGCAACCAAAAAAAAGAAAGAAAAACATCATCTACTAGTTTCAAGTTAATATTGACTACACGGGATGCTTGCTGTCCGTTCTTGAGATACTTTACTAAGCAGAATGTTCTTCAACCCCATCCAAGTAAATACACAAGATGTAAAGTCTTCAAAACAGAAAGACACAATTAAACTCAAGAAGGAGAGGAGAGAAGCAATGGGTCACAACGTAGGGCCACTGCCACACCTCCTGCATGAAAGACTCTGCTACAGCAGGGACTTCACCTAACAAATGCAAACGATGTAGCCTAAACACATACCCTCCTGATGATCCAACATCTAAACAAATAGTAATGGTAAAGAAAAATAAAAAAGCAAAACAACATAAAAACGAGGGTTTAAACCTTGCTGCTCCCATTATGTTCTCTGTAGCAGTTTAAGCGTGAATGTGTGTTACTTAAAGTTAAAAATACGTGGTAATGAAGTTGAAAGGTGTATTGACTGCCCTTTAACTAAGATTGTACTGTACACGGCATCGCCAAAGCTGTTTTATACGAGGACTGTGTTATAGAAAGAGAAGTTTGTCTTAATTTGCTTTTAATTAATACATTCCAATATTAGTATCAAGTCAGTACAGAGTGTATGGTATGGAATACACAGTTAGGGGTAATTTTTAATAGTAACTCTCAAGCAATGGGCAACTATATTTCCCCATGGGCACCAGATAAAGGGGAGATTACTGTATTATATAAAAACACTAAGATCCATATCCTTCTATATCAGATCGAAGAACTCCTATAAAAGAACATTTTTTCCCCTTGCTTTTTCTAACAATGTCAAACTCTTCTCTGGAATACAAATTACAACACTCAAATGTGAGAGTCTGAATGCCGCTGCCAGGCCATCTGTGGAGACCCACTGTGGACGTCCTCACGGGATTTCTGACTTGTGCAAAGAACTGACAGTATCGGGAGACAACCGATATCAGAGCCTTCCCAATAGCGCGTCAATCTACGTACAACAGTTTACTCAAGTCACTTCCATTTAAGTGTAGTTCAATCAATAAAGCTCTTTATTTGGGGGTGAGAAAGCTCACCCACAAGACCTGGGTGGATCTCTGGATTTGACCCTGAGCAGGCTGAGGCAGGGGTTTCAGAGAACCACTGTCTATGTCCATAATCCCTCTTGTCTGCTCTGCCAACCTGCCAAGGCTGCTCCACTGACATCCCTTTAGACAATCACACTTGTATTGTTCCTATTTCTCATGAAAAAGACTTTGCTACAAGTTAAGTGTAGGTTTTTCTAAAGCTGCTTAGTTCTAAAGAGCTTTCCTAATGGATAATCCCATGTTTTACTTTAAAATAAAAGTTATAACTTTCTAGAAAGGTGTAGAGCATTCCATTAAAAAGAGTAGCAGGTAGATACCCTGCCTCAGATTTTTTTCCTAAAATGCAGTAGAATGATATTTAAAAATATCCAGAGTACATTTTTTTACCTTGACCTAACTTCTGTCCCCACGTCACAAAAACAGTGGTGATCACTTTATTCAATTTTGACAGAGTTGCGTTTCTAAAATTTATTGCATTATTTAACTTTTTCCCCCAACAGCATCCAAAAAGGTAAAGAACACGTCGATTTATAATTGATGTGGCTGACAGAAATGCACCAGCTCACACACAGGGCCCGTCCAACCAATTCCATTTTAGGGTTTCTCATAGAAGGGAAAAATCACTTGTATCACCTCCTAAAATTATTACATCTAAAAGCTTTCTCCCTGCCTTCTCAAGATCCATATTCTCAAGTTTTTTCTTAAGAGGAGGCTTTTAAGGACTTTTTAAGGGTCACCCAACTGTTAAGCAGCTAGAAATGTCCAGGTTCTTGAAGACCACACACTACACGCTTCCCCTCGGCCCTTCCCAGTCCTGCATTAAAAACAGGAGTAAAGGCAGTCAGGCTGTTTTGGTTTTCCTAATTGACTTCTATATTAATGTTTTGTCTGAAAACCTTTCCAAGCTAAATGGAACAGAACCATTTGAAACAAACATTTCAGCAAATTTTTTCTCTAGGAGATCCCGATTCCTCATGAAGGATCTATGTTCCCGTCATCATGTCCAGCCTTCCTGAGACAAGATTGTGACCCTAAGTGGTGTTGCCTCTGTTTGTAATGCCGTTCGTAAGGCATCTTCACAGCACAGAGTCACAGAGCAGCATAGATCTTAGCCGCAGGTACAAAAATACATTTACCACTAGACAATGTGGGATAAAACATTTTCCAGGATAATTTTTCATTCTTAAAATCTCCTTTATAATAGGTCCTTTAACAAAATACATACTTTGAAAATAAGAGAATCACATTATTTCCTCAGGAAACAAATGAAGTTGATACATAGACCTTTGCTTAGAGTGAAGGTGTGAAGTAGAAAGATGGAGTCCAATGTCAAATAAGCTATCAGAACCCCATTATGTCATTGCCCTCAGTAAGTAGGACAGAAGTCATCATTGAAATGCTGCTACAAAGTTCCTGCCTTTGTTTCAAATTCATTTTTTCCCTAATTATTCAACAAGTGTTTACTGATTGCCTATCACATGCCAGGCACTAAACGTGCTCGGCACCACTTTTACAGTGGAAAACAATATAGACACAGTCTCGTGCTTGCTTTTTGTTCATTCCAATTATCTGTGTTTTTCTCTTTAATTTCTCCTTGATCTTGAAAGTGTAAACACAAGTTGCATTCAGCCAGCCATAATCACACATTTAAAATGAAATAGTCCAATCACCTAATAGTTTGTAGCTTAGTATATTCATAATTGACAGAAAACAAAACTTAAAGTCTTGCTGTTTGAATATCCAAAGTATTAATATTTCGAGAAGGGGAAGCACTGCTACGAAGGGAAATAGGTTTCTCATTCAAAGAAGAACATGTCTGGGCTCCCCTCATCTCTTCTCACAGTGAAGAATCCCTGGATATTTAAAAAGAGGGTCAAATTCGGTTCAAAGGAAGCAAAACGTTTCTTAACTAGAATATTCCAGAAAAGCCTAATTCTGCCAAGTTGAAATCAGTCTATTAAACTAAAAAGTAAATTATTTCTAAAATTATTAAAAAAATAAACTCTCTAAAATCTCTTCTCATAGTCTATTCCTCAGTAAATATCACATTCTAGGATGATTAAGGATCTTGTAAGGGAATGAGTAGAGGTTATCCAAGCGCCGATTCGCATTAGGTATGACCATAGAAGTAAAGATGCCATGTACGAAGTACGAAGATGAGAGTGAATTTGAACTGGAATTAGTATAAACTTTGGAGTTTATGGGTATTTAATCAATTGTAATTCTTTATTTCATTTTGTTTGCCTTTTCCCTCAAAACCCTTATGAAGTTAAGAAAAAAATGACCAAATCTAAATAATTAAAATGTTATTATAGACTTAAATATCCTTAAAGAAAATGTTATTATAGACTGTATAAAAACAATTATAGACCAGATTGGGCTCTGAGCTGAGCTTCTTTGCTGTCATCATCCATTCTGCCCCCCTCTTTAATGCTGCCTGGTTCCCATCCCACCCCCACCAATGTCACTTTGCGTGGCTGTGCCCCGCTGCAGGGCAATGTACACCCAGACACGGCTGCCTTTCTGCCGTACAAGCCCCAGACGGGCCACTGGTAGCCTTGCCATCCCATCCTGCAGACATGGCCATGAGCCCTGCCCAGTGCTGGACACCTGTCTATCCTGCATCTCAGTTCTTCATACTGAGGAGCCAAGGAAATACACGTGTTGGTTTTTAAAATAACCAACCTAGAGTAATATAGTAAGGAATACCAATCACAGGGTCTTTCCTCCAAAGATTGTTACTTACCTTAAAATTACTCGGAGAACCACTCAAAACACAGATTGCCCAGGCCCTCTCTCCAGAGATTGTATTTTAGTGAGTCCAGGGTAAGACCTTGCACTTGTATCACGAGCCAGCAGCCCCTGTGATTGTGATGCAGGAGAAACAGGCCACAACAGCAGAAAGACTGGAGATTCTTTTGGAGGCCCTTAATATAATAACTCTATAAGCTGAGCTATGTGTCAGGTGGCGTATATACATTTAATTCTCACAATAACTGCATGTCGACTATTAGGATACTATTATCTGATTTTTAAATAAGAAAGATAAAGAAAATGATCCATTCAAGCACCAGGATAGGCCTGTGACTTGAATCACGTATCTGATTCCTGAAGGTCGTTCCCTAACACTAGACAAACCGAGCCTATCTCCCAGATTGGTGCATAGTCTTACTCTGAAGTTGTTCCACGTTAAATTCTGATCAACAAGTGCCACTCGCCAAATCATCAGAGAAATCTAATACCATCTCAAGCTTTAGGCTGAAATGGATCTCTGAAGCGACAAGTCAATTCATCACATCAGACTCCCTCCAGAAGACCAGTTCTCTCGCCAGACTTGCAGGGTGCGAGATTAAGGGAAAAGGCATTTACTACTGGGGCAGAGCCTGAACCCACATCTGTGCCTGAATTACCAGACATTTGATTTTATTATGTAAATTGAAAGCCTTTAGAGTGCAAGGGAGGTTTCTGCTCAAATACCTTGATAGAGCTCATGGTCTTGACTGGCAGAGTGGAGTGCTTAGTAAGTTATTTTTTAATGATGATGATGAGTATTACTCAAGCCTCCATTTCCCCTTTCAGTAAACATGCCCAGCATTAGGGGCTGCTGACTCCACTTCACTCTGCCCCCAGCACAGGAAATCCAGTCCAGACTCTCATCCCGGCAAGCCAGCTGGCACCCTCCACCACCAGGAAAGGAGGACCTTCTAGTCCTTGCGTAGGGCTGATCAAGCACACATTCCATGCCTGTTTCGTAAACTCTGCAATTAGCTTTCCTTCCAAACATGATCCCCTAAAACCCTGAGAAACAAAAATAATTCCACCACATGCTTCTCCCTGGATCTTGATGCTACTGTTTCCCCAATAGGCCATGAGCTATCATACTAAACAACACGAGATAACCACCTATCCTAGTTTTACGTATTTTAGGGTAAGAACAAAATGGGCAATAGGGCTCTGAAAGAATTAGGAGGTTATTCCCGTAAGAAATCCTTGTCTCTTTAAGAGTTTGAGCCTGAGAATGTTACTTCCAAACTGCATTCCTTGGAGACAAGAAAACCCAATAGAAAAGGGCCTCCTGTAGGCACAAAAAAGTTGGGAGCCAAGGGAGAAGAGGTCAGTGATAAATAGAACATGGCACTGGTCTAAATAAGAAGGGTCACAGCTGTCTGACCCCCAAATCAGAAAGGGACTAAGGGTCATCAGACAGCTGCCTTAGAGCAAATACTGAAAGATCTGTTTTAACATTAGGTGCTGAATCCTTGCCAGGCTCTAGTCCAGGTGTTTAGTATGCATTATCTTATTTAAAACGCTTCACTATCACAAAAGATTGTTGCTTTAATTGTCCTTCTAGGGTTGGTAAAACCAACGCGTAGAGGTGAAGTGCAGTGGGGAAGCGGACGTGTGGGATTTAGGCCGGGAGGAACCCGCCCGCAGGTGCCCCAGGGCAGACACTCCCTGCCTTTCAGTCTTACATCCAGACTCACAGCCGATAAATCCAGAAAGGTTCTCTCTGGGACTTCCAAAAAGGACCCCAAACCTGAGGGGGGAGCGAGAATGGACAGAAAATAAAGGAAGGGAAGAACACTGGCCTCAGAGGAACCTGGGAGGGCAGTGGAGGCACAGCTGTGTTTCTGACCAAACTCCTGGCTCTTTGGGAAGCTATTATCTCCTCCTGCTCCCCATGAGGCCTGCCACCTGGTGACCAGGAGAGGCCCACCCACCTTCATCCTGGCAGAGAATCCTGAGACCCCTGCATGGTAGAAACTTGGCCGCATTGTATATTTAGACCACACTAGGGACTGTCTGCAGGACAGCTGCCTGTGGATGGGGCTTTGAGTAAGGACAGGAGCCCTGCACGTTTGGAAGGTCCAGACACTTTCCTTATGGAATTAACAAACGGAGATCTAACTGCTCCCGCTGCCATTTCAGTTTGCCATCTGCGTGTGTCTGTCGACAATGAACCATCTACTGCCTGAAGGTTGTTGAGAACAAAACAGATCTCTTTTCTGTTTTCAAAGTTCGTCTTGAGAGGGAGGGTTCCCTATGCGACTCATCACCACACCGAGTAACCAGCGTTTGTAAAAGGCTGTGACGTGTTCTGTGGCGGACACGTCCCCTCCACTCTAGACTCTAAAATGAAGTCCTAAAGACACAGAGGTTAAACAAAGACATGAAGACAAAAAAAATAAAAAAGGTGCTCTGAAGAAGAGTGAGAGAAGCCACTGGACAGAAGTAAAGGGGAAATGTGCAACTGTACAAATCTCACGTCACCCTTAGAGAAAATGCTGCAAAAAAGGAGAGGAAAAGACAAGACCATGCTGCAGGCCTCCGGAGGACGTGGCCCGGCCTTCACTTTCATATGTACTATGAACATATTAAGTCATGCACTTATTCCTGTAAAATGACACTTGAAAACAATTTAATTGGTTCCAAACAAAATTTTGCATCTTCTTTTCAGCTTTTACCCACCAAGCACTATAGCACTTAAAGAGAAAATTCTAAGGGGATATAGTTCAGGTTCAATCCCTTGCTAACTGTGTAACCTTGGGAGAATAATTTAACATCTCTCAGACTCTTTCCTCACCTCATTATTTAATGAGGTAATAACGTAAGTGCAAGAGCTATTTTAAAACTATGAAATTGCATTATCTCTGCCTGGTAACTAATTTTTAATACTCTGATTGCTAGAATTAAAACCACACTGAAAATCTACAATTATCCGTGACTGTTTCTCAGTACAGTGAGAGATTACTTTCCTCAGAATTATAAATATCTTACATTTTTTGTTTGCATTTACTGTGTACCTAGAAACCGAAAGGTGTTCTTGAAATCTGCAGGTACTTTCTTTTAAGAGATGAGGGCTCACTCTGTCACCCAGATGGAGCGCAGTGACACAAGCACAGATCATTGCAACCTCCAACTCCCAGGCTCAAGTGGCCTTTCTGGCTTGACCTCCCAAGCAGCTAGGACTAGAGGCACACACTACCACAACGGCCTAGTTTTTGGATTTTTGTGTATAAACAAAGTCTAACTGTAGTGCCCAGGCTGAACTCCTGGCCTCACAATGGTAAACTTTTTAAATGTCTTTGCACAATTATTAATTTAAAACAACTCAAAAATTACACAGCTAATCCAAACTATATGAGCCTTTCTGGTGATGATATCAAAATCAAAACTAAATCAACAATCATATATAAAGGTACAAGAATAATTTCCCAACATGTTTAACTAGAAAGAGATGGGCACAAAACTGATAACTGTAGGCATTAACACTATTTATAAATTCAACTGCTTGAAAAATAAATCACTTTATAATTTAATTAGGTTTTCACCTAAAGAAAAAGGTAATAACACAAGCTCAGATAAAAGAAAGTAGACTCAGACAATTGGTTTAAAAAGATTTCACGTAATTGTAGGGCTTAATTTTTTATCTGCTGTTCAGCTCAAAGTCATCAGAATGACTTTTATATCAAAGAGCTTCAGTGAGTGACAAGAGCAAGGCTTGCTTTGTCCTGCTTAAAAGTCATTATTCCATGAAAGAACTTTAGCCTGCCAAGATGGGAAAGAATAACAGATGCTGTTTTTGCATTATCTGCATTATTTCGGCCAGTCATCCTTAGACATTTGGGTCAAATTTCTAGAAATTTGTTACTTGCATTTGACAGAGGAATCATGTATCTTAACCTCTCAGCCTGACCTTTCTAATTGGCATCCATTTGTAATACACCACTTTCTGTGGCAATTATCCCTGGTCCAAGTTTAGTCTATTTTTGTGCATTCACTAGGGAATAAATCAGATCATTTTCAACCAAGATTCAAAAGATTTTTTCACCCAAAGCAAACCAATAAGAGAAAATTTCTTTACATACATTATGTTTTATTGTGGTGGCTAGATTTTTCAAGATGTTTCAATCTTTTACAAATTTAAAATGGACAGAGGAAAAAGTTGTTCTGTCCTGATGTGTTTACTCATTGTTTTCTGCCTTGTATAATAGATTTTTGAAAATTAAATATTTTACTAAAGGAAGTTGTCCTACTTTTTCACAGTAATGAGGAATTTTGTCCTTTAAAATACATAAAAGAAAGCCTTCAAAGCTCAGTTCCTTTTATGAATACTGTATGGTAGCTTATTAGAATATAGAAACCAGCTCAGAAAATGAAATAGGTACATCATTTTATAGTTTTTAAAATTGGTAATTAAAGACTTTAACAAAGTTTTCCATTCATCTTAATAGACTGGTATTTTAATAATTTACTATGTTTATAGTATCCTCCGAGTGTTACCATATAAGAACAGGCAACATTTACAAAGCATTAACAATGTACTGAATATGATTCTAAACACTTTCTATGTGTTATACCACTTAATCCTCAAAAAATTACAGAAATTGCTCAAACTATACTGCCTCTTACAAAAGGTTTTAACAAATCACTTTGCTAAAGTTGTCAAAGAAAGGAAAATTGTAACAGTCTGAGCTCTCCAACCAAGTGGAATCCTCACTGAAGTCTGTAGAGGTTTATAAAATAAAAGTCATAAATAAGAAGTTTCCATTGCCTGTACCCAATTGAAACTTCCTGCATAATTTGAAAAGTGAAAAAGTGATATTTCAATCATTTATTTAATAAGAACTAAAAGGAATAAGGATCAAAGAACTAATGTTAAAGAATAATTACTTTTTTAAATGACAAAGTGTGAAGAAACTTAGCACACCCCAGAAAAGGCATAAATCACTCTTAAGTGCTGTCTAAACATACTTGTACAAAAGAATCTATAAGAGGGAAAACTAAGCTGGACGTCTCTTATTATCTTAAAATGTTTTAATATTTCCCAGATCATGGGCATTTTCATAACAAAGATAAGATATAAGTAATTTATCAATTGATTACAAAATGTATAAGAAGTCTAAGGAAAATTTTAAAAGTATAAAATTAGTCTTCATAGTATAACAAAGCCTTCTTTTTTTTTCAGTATTTGGCTGGGGTTGGGTTTGAACCCGCCACCTCTGGCATATGGGTCCGGCGCCCTACTCCTTTGAGCCACAGGTGCCGTCCAACAAAGCCATTTTTTGATGTGACAAAATACAAGATAAGAATTTTTCAAATGTATCAAACTTCTCTGAGAAGGTCAGAATTTTCTAATTCCTGGTTTCTTCCCTCCTTAAATGTTAATGTGAAAATCTGTTAACGTTATTACTGAAGTCCAATTTTTGACACCATGGGTAGCTTGTCAAATTTAGTTAGAACCTCATCTACTAAATATCCCCATGATCACCATAAACGTGTAAATTTAAAATGTTATATATCATTGGCCTCATACTTCATATTTGGGCTACTTCTAAGAAATACACGATGGAGGCCACTTTAAATGTGCTATTTCTAAATAAACTTACCCTTAAAACTTTTTAGAGACGCTATAATATCTTTCCAAGCAAACAAAATACTTAAATGAAACAGAAAATTCTCTTAGTTACATATACATAAAACTTCATACAAAAAATTTACTTTGGGGGCGTGTTGTCTATTTTATCTACCAATTTGGAAAATAATTTTGTTTTACAAATGTCAAATCTCCATAACACCTTCAACAAATATAAAGTCGTTCTACTTACACTTGCATGGAGTTTTCCTTTTTTTGACATCGCTAAAAATTTGTTGCTGAAAACTCCTCGTATTCCTACAATCCCCTGAGACACAGCAAATATTTCCAAAATACCTAGGATGACAGAAATCCCAAAATAAAACACAGACTCTTCTATATATCATTGTGAAGAAGTAAATTCCTACATAGATTCTTTCCATCCTTTATTACTATGATTTTAAACATAACTTAGTAGTAACATCCTTTTTTTGGTGATATTCACTACGCTAAAAGGCGACTGGTGTTCAAGTGTTCACTTAAAATTATTATTCTTAGAGTTAAAACTTTGACTCTGCTTCAACAATTTTTCTTTGTTCACAAATGACAAGTTGTTTTTAATAAATGACGTTGGACAAGAGAACCTTTCCAAGTTCTAAAGCAATTAAAAAGATTTTTTTCTGCATTTTTTCAAAATAATTCTCATCCATTGTTTCTCTGCATGAGCTAGTACACTACCTTTAATACAAAAGCACAAAAAGTCTGTACTCAAGACTAGAATAAACTATTTGAAAGCTCAGAAAATAACACCTATTTATATAAAGTAAATCCCTCTTCTTTAATCATAATGATTCTAGTAGTAGTTACAAATAAATACAGACCCTATTCAATTTCTTAGCAAGTAGCTCATCTAAAGACCACATATAATAAGATGCTGAAAGCCCTGGAAATAACGTGAGATTATTGATTCAATGAAGTGTTTAGTGGATTATGCTTTGGGACATCTCACATGTTTTGAATTATTTCCTGAAACAAAATGTAATGAGGTATTTTATTATTGTTTATATTTTATATTTCATAGTTAGCAAGTCAATGTTCCTCTTTCTCCTGCAGTAATACAAAATCCACCTCCACTAGGTCAAGAGAATCACAGTTCATAGAGGATTGTAAATTCACACCCTGTGTGTAACTGGAAAGCCTGCTTGTTTATCATAAATTCATATACATTGTCGTATGAACATGAGAGAAGCATGTTTTTGTTAGTTGATTACATAAAATTGCAAAGCAGAAGCAGAATCAGGTAGTCCACTCCAGCTATCTAGAAAGGAATAAAGGAAGGAAGAAATGAAGGAAGGAGAGATGGGAGGGGGGGGAAAGGAACATTTCAACATTTAAATCTATAATATTCTGAGCATATATACCACTTCAGATATCTCAGTAGGACTCTGCTGAATAAAGAAATTCACCAGATTTTCTTAAAATAGCAATCTCTCCCGGAAGTATTTGAAGTACATATAATATTATTTGATTTACCAAAAAGAAATATTTTATAAATAAGTACACGCGAGCAACTTTATCAAGCATTTCCATTGCTTAATGTGAGCTAACATCTGTGATTGCAGTACATCGTGCTATGTATTTAACTTGGTTTCTTAAAAATACTTGATCAAAAAGTTCATAGGGAAAAGAAGATGAATGAATAACATTTTAAAAAGTACTGGAAATAGTCTTAATCCTAGAATTAAAATAAAACATATCTCTGGTAAACTTCAGCTAACAATTAATTAATTGAAAAACAAAACCCCCAAATTAAAAACAGTTAGAAAGAAAATACTTTTTCTTTTAGAAGAAAGTTGCTAAAGAGGCTGGTGTCTCATAAATCCTTTCATTCAAAATGTTTTCAAAATGCTGTTTGATAGATTTTGATAATTTTTATTATAAAAAATTATTTGAATTTTTTATGATACGCACCCGAAGGTTTAAAAGCATTATTAGTTTATCAAATAGTATCAAAGCATTCTGAATGCTTTGTAAAGTTAAATACACTACACAGGTATAATAGGTTATAATATTATTTACTACTGCAAGACTATGACATCTGATATGAAGTTATAGTTCCATCAGAATTACATAGTATGGAGAACAGCATTCATGCTTTTAAATATTTGGGAGATGGGAACATGATGGTGAAAACACTGTTAACATGTATATGCAAAAACGTAAAAAAGAGAGCAGGAGAAATTGTCCATGTGTGGAATGATGAATACATAAAAAACTATATAGAGTTGGTTGGAGAGGAGACTTGGTTGTCTTCAAGGCTTTCCCCCAATTTACTCAAGTTCCACGTTGTTAGAGGTATTTTATTCCATTCTCTGGAAAATTATCTGGCTTTATAAAGGCAAGTCTACTGTACATTAATGAAAAAATACATACATGGTAGTAAGTATAAGATTCTCATAAGTATATGTTTTTGCATACTAACTTTTAAGATGTTAAAATGAAAGTGCTTTATAAATATCTATTTAATAGAAATACTATTGCTTTGCCTAAGAAAACTTTTAGTTTCTGACCACTAACATATCCTATTTTTTAAGAAAGATCCACTTTGATTCCTTTAACTTCGATCTCAACACGCTGCACACTCTGTCTATGTTCTGCCCAATTTGCATTGCAATTAATTTTTTAAAAGATGAAATAACATATGTGAGAATGTCATTATTTTATTACATAGTGCATCATTTCCTTTCTTATAAGTTCCAGGATAAAAATGATAGATTGTCTGAGAACAAAAGGATTTTATAACTTTAAAAGCTTAAAAGATAAACTATCTATAATCTCAATCCATTTAATATGATTAAGAGAGCAGGAGAAAGAAAAGGTGGAATTAGATGAAAGAAACAGAATTTGGGTGCTGATCTTCTAAATCTGAATGCAATGATAGCCTAATATTGGGAACACTGTTAAGGTTATAATTTCTGACGTAAGGTCAGCAGTGATTTCACAGGGTCTTGTTTTCTAGATTATTAGAGCACAAGCCTCACAATTCAACTTCCCGCCCCTCCTCCCAGAGCCCACAAGCCTATTGATTTTACTATCATAAATCTCAACAATTCATTCTGAATTCTACAGAATATTTTAAACCCATGCACATTAAATCATGCATATAATCCCAAAAACCCTTTCTCTCACATAGATTTTTTTTTTATTCCAGTCATTTCCTGAACTTTTTTCATTAGCAGTCAGTGATACTAAGTTTGATAAAAACTTACAGTTCACTTTATGGATGCCAAGACAGTATCCCTAAGCAAAATTGTGGAAGGCTACATTTGTCTCACAGATCACAGACACTTCATGATCATTTGCTACTGTTACTCTCCCACCTCTCTTTCCTCTCATCAGGACCCTCCAAGAGTGCACAGGTATGAGCCTGAGTTTTAGTACACTTCTGCTCTTGTGGTCCTCACCTGCTTGAGGGGGAGAGGGAGATGGCTCCGTGTAAATTAATTCACATTAATATGCTAATGGCAGTGTGTTATTTTTCTTAAAAATGTTCACATTTAAGAAGAACAAAAGAAGAAGGCAATGCTTAACAGGAGAAATTACTCTCTCTTAGTAGAATTTCAGGGTTGACATTTAGGTTAAAGGAAGCAAGAGTTTCTTGGTGCCTCTTAGACTATATATTCACTATTTAATCCACTTACTAGGAGGCTAGTTATGCATTAAGACATAAATTTACTTTATTAAGAAAACATGTAGTTTTTTGACTCAATTCTCTACAGTTTTAACAGGACTTCATGGATGGTGGTTGATAAAATGATACTAATTTATCCCTTTCCCCTCTTTTCTTAGTGAATAAAATAGAGAAAAAACACAGATACTCCATGTAGTGAGGAGCTTTCAACAACCCATTTTAAAATTATCGAAAAATACCGTAACAGATATGCTGTGCCAATTTATCAAATCAGAATCCCGAAATATCTAGTTTAACAGTCTTCACTGATTAAATTAGTCACAATTTTTTTTTCCTTTACACTTGACTTTTTTTCTACGCAGTAGATATAAATTCTGGTTTATCTAGGCTTGGGGGACTAATGGTCCAATGTGATGCCAAAATTGGTAGTAAATTCAGTTTTTTAAAAAAGCTGTACTATTGGGGGCAGTGCCTGTGGCTCAGAGGAGTAGGGCACCGGCCCCATATACCAGAGGTGGTGGGTTCAAACCTAGCCCTGGCCAAAAACTGAAAAAAAAAAAATTTAAAAAAGCTGTAGTATTGATAGTCCTATTATCCAAAATATATGATTGAAATTTTCATATTTTGTGTGAAGCATCTGGTTTTCTGCAGCTATAGTCTTATGCTTTTCCTCCCTAAATTGACAATTACCTGATTGCTTATGCTTCAATGGCCCAATAGAAGTCAATAAATAGAAGTATTATATTGAAACTGAACTTGAAAGCATATAAATCAATGCAAACCTTTTGTTTCTGTACAATTATTGTTTCTCATCTGTCTTGTATAATTCATCTTTCGTAATCTTCCAATTTTTTTTCATAATAAGGGCTTAGTAATGAGCTTGATTCCACTTTCTGTCTTACAAACTTGGAATGACTATTATACAGAAGAAGCTAAGATTATATTAACTGGTGCATCTGACCTAAATAAATTATTGGGAACTATGTTTCAAAATCTGGTCAGAGTATAACTGAAACGAGAAAATCTTCACAATTAAGTAATTGTAAAACACATATATTCAGCCATTCCATCAGATAACTATTACAGATTACTGGGCATTAAAGCACCTGTTGGTATGTGGCCTCACGGGAGAGCTTTGGCTCTGCCCTGAAGTCGCTGGCTTTTCACAGGAAGACGGTCCTCTCACTGTTAACTTACAGACAACAGAAATAGAGGAGGAGGTAGAACTGATACGTCTTCTATGGTCTTTGATCCATCTCTCTTGTTAGACAAATGTTTCCTCACATGCTCTAAGCAACAGTCCAGAGCTAACACTTTCATTTACATGAGTGTCAGGGAAATATCAACTGCTGCCTTCAAAGAGGTAAATGACCAACTGCAATCAGCAGGCTTCTGTTTCTCTCTCCTAGCTACTGAGAGCAGAGACCCATTTCAAATTTCCTAATTGTACTCTAGCCTACTAAACACAAGACATACTATAAATTCTTTATGAATCAGTGGTACCAAAATTGTATGCAGTCTTGGATACTCCGAATATCACAAAGCAGATAACTACTGTGTTTGGAATATTTAAATTACACCTTCCCCTGTGGGAAAAAAAATCTATGAAAGGTTAAACAAACAAATAAAACTAACATACAAGTAACCACAATATCATGCTTAGTGAGGTGGCAATACTGTATTGGGTGCATGAGTGAACGCCAAAGAAGTGAAGGAACACAAATCATGAGACAGACGGACAGACTCAACTTTAGAAGGCTGTCGGAAAAAGGAATGAATCAGGAAAAAGTTGAGTTTCCTTTAGGTGCTACTAAGGAAATATCCCGGTTCTCTTACAGATATCTTTCAGCATGGATTTGAAAATAAAATACGTTTTGGAAATAATGGATAGCAGTCAATGGCTTCTTCAGCTGTATGCATCTTTTGAAAAAAAAATCTGTTCTCACTTTCCAACCTTTGCTTTTCTGCAACTTCCAATCTAGCAAGGCCTAAGCTGCAAAAAAAATTTGTTTCTCATAGTGTCCTTGTAGAGAAAGGGGGAGAATATTTGAGAATGACCCTTCCTTTCAGAGATCTGTAGCACACCAACACCCACCCCAGACACATTCTCTTAGCCCCCTGGGCTGCACCCTGCTGCCTGTTGATTTGGGGTCTTCCTCGGGCACACAGAAGTTATCTTCTGTTGGTACTGATTTCCTGGATGAACTACGGGAACAGGACAGGGAAGGTTTTCTTGTAAGAGAAAGAAGGAAAGATTGCTGGGGGTGGGGAATAAGCTCTGATGCTTGATGGAGAAAATGAGAAGGTCAAGTGGAAAAACTGAAATGAAACACAACACCTGCTACTCTGGAAAGCTTAGAAAATTCCCTGTCACCCCAACAGACCTGCCCTTTATCACAAAAAGGTGGGCAGTTATTTGATAAGAGTGAATGAACTTTAAAACATGGAAATAGGCTCCCCTAAGGAGAGTGTGAGAGGCCGTGGGAGTCACTATAGTGGGGAAAGGGGGTCTCACTCCTGCTGGGTAATCCCGGCCACCTCACCAGGGTGCTGGAACCTAGTAGCCAGAAAGACTAGACGGGCACCAGGGGCAGGCACGGACCTGCTCTTCTCCCAGCAGGAATCACCAGTTTCTCCACAGTAGGCCCCCTCAAGACCTGGGGTACGGTTTGCCAGCAGACCACCTCACCAAAGTGCGCACCTCCAACCATGCACCAGAGACGGCTGCCAGATTGTCAGCCCCCAAACGGCCTTAAGCTCCTTTGGAGCCTGTGCAGGAAGGAACCCAGGGGACCCTGGAGACACTGGTCTCCAACAGACTTGCTCCAAGCCAACTAATTTACAACCGGGAGTCCCTGGCTGACACTGAGGACACAGTGACTGTGGGTAGTGCTATTCCCTGGTCAGGCTTCCGCTCTCCCTAGGCGTCTCAGAGGCCCAGGCTGTGGTGGAATCCAGTGGATCAACCCCCCCTGAAGGAGCGACCTGGCTGCGGTGAGGAAAAGCCCCGAAGAAGTCGCCTCAGTCCTGCACACAGCCCAGATCAGCTTTGCCCCCACCTGCCTAGAGGCAGCAGGGGAACCAGAGGAGCAGCTGTGATGATCTGGAGAAGTGGATGGAAGTGAGAGAGAGAAGGTGGGAGAGGAGAAGACGCAGAGAGAGCTAAAGAGAAAACTCGGAGAGAAAATTTAAAACTTGTTTGGTTTTTTTAAAGGTCCTCCAAAATTGGCACACATACCGAATTAAACCTTCTCTGTGTTTTTCCTAAAATAAAGAACTTTCCGGTAATTGTGCTCAGACACCCCAGGCTGGCCACTATTCTCGTCAAGTGCTGTCATGGTCTCAACAGACTAACTTGCTAAACCTCGCTGGTTAAGGATTTCAATGTTCATCACGTCTCCCTCGCTAAACGTGTCCAGTGTTCCAGATCACACTCTTCTTCCGAGCAGGAATGACTGGTCTCTCTTCCAATCCACACACACATGCCACAGGCATATGATATATGAATAGGTACACAGGCATGTGCATGGCGTACATATACGGGCACGTATACATATGCAATATTAATTAATTCAACGTTTATGGAAGTAGTTGCAGGGGAAAGTATTGGAAATTTGATTCTAATAAGAAAACAGCTTCAATTTTGGACAAGGAGAGGGCTTGCACTTTGATGCCTAACGAAAAAATGCCAGCCTGGTTCATACGGAGAAGGTAAACAGCAACTGGACCAGGAGAAGGAAGATTTTTTTTTTCTCTGAGCATTGCTGGAAGCTCGTCTTTGGGGCTAAGACAAAGTGGAAACAGGGTGCTAATCCGGGCGCCAGCCTCTAGGTCACTGCCCCTCAGGAATCGCCATTCCTCGTGCTCAGGAGAGGGGCGCGCGCCACTGAGATCGCATCTGTGCCCAACCCGCCCGCCTGGTTGTTTCGAGGACCAGCTGGGTCCCAAAGGCCAGGGCTCAGGAAGGTGCGCCCTTGACCCGGGGGATACGGCTGTCCCTCTCAGGAGAGCGAGCAACTTACTTAATTTGTTGGCTTCGTGGGAGCCGTTGACTTTGCCATCCGGGTAGATCTGCAGATGGAACCCGATGCCCACTCTGCAGTACAGGCTGCCGGTGCGGCGCCCCGAGGGGCTCCACTGGAAACTGCTCTGCTCCAAGCCGCTTCCCGGGCTGCCCAGAGAAGCCGCGGGGGAGGAGGAGGCCGAGGAGGAGGAAGACGTCGTGCCGCCGCTGCTCCGCCGGCTGCTGGAGCCTCCGGGGTTCGTATCAGGGGCAGCCGGTCCGGGTTGCCCTCTGGGGGCGAGGCGCTTCTCCCCGTGAGCCCAGGCGCTGAGGATCAGGTGGCTGAACGAGAGGAGGAGAAGGAAGGACAAGCTCATTCTTCCAGCCGCGGGGGTCCTAAGCGCATCTTGTAGGGCTGGTTCCGGGCTCCGTAGCCCCCGCGCGGCTGCGTGTCTCTGGCGCTGCCCCCCTTGCCGCGCCGGGTGGACATAGCCTCGAGGAGGAGAGAGGGAAGAGGGGGGAGGGCAGGAGGCCACCCGAGCGGATCTCTGAGCTGGCACCGGGATATTTATAACGCCGGAGATCTGGCCGCTCCGTGCGCGAAGCTTCCCCTCACCCGCCGCTTTGTGTACTCTCCGGCCGGTGCGGGGAGGGAGCACGGCGGTCCCGGGGGCGGGGGTGTGGAGGAGGGAGGAGATGGGAGAGGGCGAGTGGGAGGAGAGGCCGGGCGGGGAGACTGCACCGACGCCGCGCGCCCATTCCAGGGCGCGCACCCCGGCGGTTCCCACGCGCCTCCCGGCCGCCCCCTCCCCCGACCCGAGCCAGCGCCCCGCAGAATTCAGTCCTCCGGGGGCAGCGGCGGGAACCGAGGGGCCGAAACGGGTTCTAGTCCCCTCCCGCCCCTTCGACACACTCGCGTCCGGGTAATGCACTCTTTCCTACCTAGCGCCAGATTTCCAGGGTCCCTTTGCTGTGCCCTGCAGACCCGAGATCACATCTCCTCCCCCGGGGACCTTTCGGGAGCCGCGTCCGGCCAGGAGATCCCCCTGCTTCAAGTGCTTTCCGCCGCGGAAAACCAAACCCGGATTCGCAGCCCAACTTGGGAAGCTTGGGTGTGCGGCGGTTGGGGAGAAGGCTGGCTCGACTGCCGAGGCTGACTTGTTACAGAGCTGAGGGATGTTGGGTTTAGAGTTTAGAAAGCCTCCCGGGGTCTCTGACCCCGACTGCTCTCCTGTGGGAAACTCTCCGTATGCCGAATCTGCTTTTCTTTCTGGGGAGCCCTGGGTCTGTGTTCGTGAGGGTGAGCGCGCACGCACACTCGCGTTGGGACCCGGGCAAAAGGGGACGGGGTTGGGCACCGGTGCTTGTGACTGCTGGCCAGTTGTCCTCTCCCGCCCCAGGATCCCCTTGGCAGGAAGGATTAGCTAAGGGTTCAGCTCGCATCAGCTTACTCAGAGCTGCCACTGACTGTAGGACCGACCCCATGAATGATTAATGACGCCGGCGCTGGATCTCAACCTCAGGAAACCTGAGAGCCGAGAATTTGCTTGGATGAGATGCCCCCGACTGTTATTTATCTGAGAAATACACCTGACTTGCATTCTTGGAATATTTCTGTCTGAAAACATATTTGAAGCTTTAAACTTAGCTCTGATACATTATTCATTGGTTATTTTAATGAAAAGGCCGTGATATTGACTGATAAGGTCCATTCACATAAGCCAAGGTTGATTCTAAGATACTATGGCCTTATCCATTATTAAGTACCCACTTAAGACTTCCTTTCTCAATAATGAAAAGCATATAAAACTAATGTAGATTTTCAGGATTGGAAATTTTCTACGGCCAGAGTATTTAACATCGGGGTGGCTGTAAAACAGAAAGTCACCTGGACACCGTGGTCAAGGTGCTGTGGGGGAAAAGCGACTCATACGCGGATGTACCGAACAGCGCCTGCGCCTGTCGCACACAGCGTGAGGTACCCTCCCCACTGTTCCTGGAAGCTGTATTCTTCCGGCTTAACAAGGGTGGGCAAGCAGATGACAAGGCAACCCTGAAAGTGGACATTGTCACAGGGTCCCTCAAAATGGTTCATTTGACTGAAGTCACTTTTCCCCCAGGTGAATGTGGGATGCTGGACCTGGGAACAGTGCCTTCTGCGGACGATGCCCCGGGTGGAGGACAGGACTGCTGGGGAGTAAGCCACCTTGGCGTTGCTGGACACCATCAGTAATTTCCGTCTTGTGTGGCTCAGTCTAGAGCCCATGCCTAGGTGACACAACTCCAGGGTTTGTTTCCCCCCTCCCCTGGTGAGGGGTGCACTGGAAAGAGCACGAGAGTGGCTCCTGCCCCCATGCCCTATCAGCCCCTTCTCTAAATCTGGGAGGGCAAAGGACTCTGAACCCAGAACTGAGATTGGGCCTCTTTTCTTCCCTCCTTTCTCTCAGCCCCACCTGCACTGAAACAGTTGTCCTTGTATCTCACTGGTCCCCAACAAGGACCCAGTGAGGGGATCAAATATTTGTCCAGAGATGACCCAGAAAGCCCAGACACCTGCTCAGGCTTTAGACTACCTCAACCAGGAGTAAGGCAAGATGCACTCTTCTGGATCCCAAGGGTTTAGGAAGAGCCAGGAGCTTAGTAAAGTGACCACTGTTCTGGGCAGTGATTGAGTTTGACAAAGCAGTCCTGGGGGCTCAGCTCACTCTCTTCCATACTGACTGAGGCTGGAGTAGGCGTGGGGAGACAGGAGTGAGGGCAGCCGATAATGTACACATACATGTGAGCTTATTCAACTTTTAAAATTTATAACAAGAGGACTGACCTTGTTTGGGGGTCCTAAAAAGACCTACAGAATTTCAACAGTGAAACTGAACCGATGAGCTGAGCTGCCAACCCCCTTTCTTCTGCAGCCCCTCTAAGGAGGAACCAGTCACCCTGCACTGAGGCTGTGCCTGCCCGGCCTGCATCTTGCCTATCTTACCCAGCAGCCAAGTCTCCGTGGAGCCCGTGTTTGTAGCAAATCTGCACTTGGAAAAAAAATATCTCATTTTCCTATGTTGGGTCTACTCCAGTTCATCCAAAAGACAGCAAGCCTGTCTCTAGCAACTTTCCGAAAGTGAATCATCTTAAGGTCCCTTAAGATGGTTAGGAGAGGAGCCTGGTCAAGGTCCCCAGGGCATCTGCAAATATGCACCCACAACCATTCCTCAGCCCAGTTCCCTAACTCTTCTTCTCCCAGCTGGGGAGGCAAGAAGCAGAGAGGGTCCATGTGCCTGGCCACCTGCAGAGATAAGGCAAACAGTCCTCAAAGACTAGTGTCCATTCACCTCCACTTTACTGGGAGCAGCACAACTGTCCAACAGGGTAACAGGCTCCTCCAGTCCTCCAGGGCCCAGGATCATGAGTGCATCAGCTTGGACCCAACCCATCTCCTCACTCCCTAGGCCTCACGGGTCAGTAGCCCCACCACCTCAGGCTCACCTCTCTTAGACCCCAGCACCTGAGTTTTCTTTCAGGGCCTGCCCTACTTCTGTGCAAAATACTGACCATGAATTTAAGTCAGTTCAAAGGAGATGCAGTGACTGGTATTCTCGGGCTGGAATCTAAAATCCTAAGGAGAGAGCAGTGAGGGTATAGAAGTTGATTCCCAAGATTCCCTTCCCCTGCTTATAAAGTGAGGCTGGGCCTCACTGAGGTCAGTCTTCTGAAGGCAAAGTCAGAGCCTGTAAATCCTGCAATGCCTCCTGCTGGGATGGAAAAAAGGGTGGGATGTAGTTAGTTAGTGGGGTAGAGGGTGCAATCCAGCAGCCAAGACAGCTTCCCAGGGGGTCGCAAATGAGGCTGCCACCTGCCAGGCAGACTTTGTGCAAGCTTCTGTTCCCGAGAGCCCCAGTTGTACTAAATCTCCACCGGGGGAGGTGCAAGCACTACTTGTCTTTGTGAGGTCTGGTTATCTGGGACAATTGGAAGGCAAGGCCGCATGTTTGGGGCTAATGTTTTTTTTCATTTCAGAATATTAGGGGGGTATAAATGTTTTGGTTACATAAATAGCTTTTGTACAGTTTGAGTCAAAATTATGTGTGTCCATCAGCAGATAGTGTGCACGGTACCCGTTCGTGTGAATTTACCCACCCCCTCCTCTCCTCTCTCACCTGTGTGATTTCTAATGTTCTTTCCATAGTTGAACCTAAGTGTTGATTGACTGGTCCTATTTTCATAGTCAGTACATGTGGTATCTGGTTTTCCTTTCTTGTGATACTTCACTTAGAAGAATGGTCTCTACAGGACGTATTAGTTCACCCCTTTTTCATGACTGAGTAGTACTCCATCACACATATGCCACATTTATTAATACACTCGTGTGTTGATGGGTACTTGGGTTGTTTCTCATCTTTGCAGTTGCAACTGTGCTGCTGTAAACATTGCGGGCAGGTGTCTGTCTTTGATTCAAGCAGACAAAGTCTCAGAGATTTCCAGAAAGTTTCCTGAGAGAGTGGCTATGAGCCTGGCCCCAAAGGATTCTGTCACCTCCCTTCTCCATCGCCCACCTCCCACACTCTCAGAGGCTATACCCAGATAGCAGTACCGCTTTTTGCTAACCAGGGCCCTGAAGAACCCAAACTGGCCTCTAATCTCTTGCAGTTTTAAATGGTAACTGCTGTGGACTAAATGTCTTCACAAAAAAGAGTCTTATACTAAAACTCCACATCTCCAATGTGATGGTATCTGGAGACAGGGCTTTGAGAGATGATTAGGTCTTGAGGAGGGAATCCTCATGATGAAATTAGTTTCTTATGAGAAGACGCAGGACAGAGCTTGTTTCCTCTGACCACCCCTCCCCCAAGTGAGGAAACCCAGATGAAGGCCCTCTGGGCTGATACCTGATCTCAGATTTCCGACTCGAGTACTGTGAGAAATTAAGTGTTTCTTGTTTAATCTACCCAGTCCCTGGTGTTGTTACAGCAGCCTCAGCAGACTAAGAAAGAATACAGTCGCCTTGTGGGAGGACGCAGGAGCTGACACCAGAAGGGTCCTCAGTCCATGTTTTGGCCAGGACCCTCTATTTCCTCTAGGCCTGGCTTCTTCCCAGCCATGTTGGCAGCAAATGCAACAACAAATAGTCAGTGGCTGAAGGACCACCGAGAGCAGGCTTAGGAAGGTGGGAAGGGCTGGCTGTGTAAGAGAAACAAAGAGGAAGGGAGGCAGGGGAGAATATGCAGGGTGCTGGCAGTGTGAGTAGACATTTTGCAGACCCCAGGGTTACCTCTCTTCCCCTCTCTCCAGGCTCTATGGCTTTCTTCTGAAGACATGGTCACTTGTAGCTAAGTGGAATCAGAGAGTAAAGCAGCATTTGCTAATATAAAAAAGTCTTCTGTAACCTAAATTGACTCAATGAAATCTATTAGCCCAACTCATAATGCTTTCCAATGAACCTGCTGGCTATTTTTGTTTAACTTACAATACATCCCTGCACCGAGTCCCAGAGCACTTCAGATTCCCAGGTAATCTCGACATGCAATATCCATTTGCAGGAAAATAACTACTCTGACAGTGCCAGCAGCCTCTCAGCTTGCGTGTGACCAGCTGGAGAAGATGGAGGATGTAATTCCCCGTGCTCTCTACACATGTATACCAAAATCAGGATTTAAGATCATACCACCAGCCCTTTCCTCAAAATAGGTCCATGCTGACATTTGCAGTAGGTTTTGTTATTGGCACAGTCTGTATCTAATAATGTCAAAGAGAATATTCTAAGCATATGTCAAGGGGTAAAGTGTTTCCAGTCTTAATTCTTCAAAAAAAATTCATAGGGTAGAAAATCTGAGACTTTTCTCAACTGTGAAAACAAATTAGTATAGCTGGTATTTGAATACCCGTAGTTGTAATATTCTAGATATATGGTTTGTATCTGGAGACAAACTATAAGCAAAAGGGCACTTATTTAAGAAAAATGGGGGTGGGAAAGAGGAAGAAAGAAAGCACAGCATTCTCCTCTAGCACATCCCTCGGGTGCCAAATGGAAATATCCAGAAGAGAATAGAAGGGAGACCAAGCCTCCTACCAGCAGGAAAACAGACAGGAACCTGCTGGGGCTATGGTGCAGGTGCTACCTACCCATTCACCAACCCAGTCCAAGGCCATTTCTTCAGTAAGTAATTAGATCAAAGCTGAAGTCTCAGACTAAGTCTGAGAGCCAGTACATACAGAGGACTGTGTTTATGTTTTTTCACAATAAGGTGCTTATTTTTCTCCAGTGTTAAAGGGGGAAGGGGGACCAAAAAGTGTCCCAGATGCACCAAATTTTGAAGATATCTTCATCAATAGCCAGTGGACATTTTGCTATGCTTTATTCTTTTCTTTTCCCTTGAAAAAAAATTTAGGCATCACATTCTAGAGAAATATTTCTTACATACTTTTCTAAAATTAGGCAACTTCTAAGAACTTAAATGAGTGATTCTCTAAAAACTGTTAAGAAAAAAGTAAAAGAAGGAAAGAAAAGTATTCTCTTCCTGTGACGTCCAGAAAGGGAATTGGGGACAGCCCTTTTTGTTGCTTCCAATCCTTTATTTTTATTTTTTCAAATTGCAAATTGGCTAGCTCAAAATCCCGTGTCATTTATATTCAGTAATCACAGTATAAAAGCATTCGGTAATCATATTATAAAACCTCTAAAATTAAACTCCCCACATGCCTCTACTCCATTCCCATGCAAACGTACACAAAATGAGATAAAAAGTAGAGCAGCAAGCCCTCGCACATGGAACTTATTTTGAAAGTTGTGATTGTGTATTTGTAATACGAAAATCATGTTGATAAAGACCTGCCTTCCTCTGATCTCCTAATGTATCCACATCTTTCATCCATTTGTTTTTTCATTCCAGTAGCTGGCTCAGATCAGAAGAATAAGAAGACTCTAGCCTATCTTCTTCTTTTTTTTTTTTTCATTTTTTTTTGGGTGGGGCTGGGTTTGAACCCACCACCTCTGGCATATGGGGCCAGAGCCCTATTCGTTTGAGCCACAGGCGCCGCCCCCAGCCTATCTTCTAAAAAAGAAAAATAAGTGACTAGTCTATGTTCCCAGACTTTTTACAAAGGAGAATATACCTATGCAAATCACCCTGCTGTCTTCTCTGTCTTTGACGCTTCTGTATGATCCTTAAGGGAGGGATTGCTGAGCATACAGCAGATTACAGTCAAGACTTTTCTTGGTTGTAAATGAAGCAAATTCCTGATGGGAGCTAGAGGGACGCGCAGGTGTTGCCATGAGGGTCACCACCAAAGGTGTTACTGCTTAGCTGTGTGCATTTCTTACCAGTATATGTGGTCTCAAGTAAATCGCGCGCTCCTGGAAGGAAATCTCCTTTCAGCACACACTGCCTGGTAATTCCCAGAATGCACAACAGTGTAAACCCTAAATGAGGATCCTTAGAAGGAATGGCTTCAAAAAATGGCTTGATAAATATTTAAAAGTTTTCTGCCAAAGAAGTAAGACGTTTAGCATTAAAAGTATTGTCATTCTGGCTGACGTGTTCTCTGTCGTCCCCTCTACCCAGGGGGCTGGGGATTCAGGAGAGTGTCAGGGGCCTGTGTGTGTGTTTTCATCATTTGCATTACTATAGCTCTTAATCACAGTCAGCATTCTTGCAAATGGACTTTTTCCCTGCTCTGGATCCCTGGCTCTTGGCAGGCTGCAGCAGAAGAACACCTGTTGTCTGATTATACCAGGAAACACCTGTCCGTGAAGCCGCTAAATACCAACTTAGGAGGTGTCGTGGGGGTCTTGGGAACCTTTGCTATTGTTAGAAGACAGGCAGGAGCACCTGCTTAGGGCCTGGGGGCCAAATGACAGCTCCCGATCTGACAGAAGGTGTCAGTGAACCCTTGCCCCTGCTTTCTGCCTGTTCCTGAGAAACACAGCGAGGGCTGCAGATCTGCTTCGGAGTCAATGAATGTGATCAGATTTGAGTTAAAGTCTTTTCTAAAAGAAATTGTAGTTTAACAGACATCAAGGCTTTGAGGCCTCACTTTGCTGGTTTTTATAGGTAGATATCCAGCCTGGTAGGATACAGAAGGGGCAGTAAGGACAAAGGGGAGAGGAAGCTGAGAAATATTGACAGAGAAGACTTCCCCACACAGTGACTCCCCTCCGAGGTGAGCACTCAGAGTGTGCTGGGCCTGGGCTGGTTCTGTGGATCCGGTCCAGTAGACATCTCTAGAGAAGTCAGTACCAGTTCCTGAGGTCATCCGTTTTTCTTTGACAGTTGAGATAATTTACATATGGCTTATATCCACACTCTGAGAAGGACAGCACAAAGTGGGGGAGAAAAAGATTTGGGAGAGAGAAGAGAAAGAAAATAAAAGCTCATGTTTCTCTCTCTCTCTCTCTCTCTCTCTTTTTTTTTTTTGAGATAGAGCCTCACTTTGTTGCTGTCTATAGAGTGCTACAGCGTCATAGCACACAGCAACCTCAAACTCTTAGGCTCAGGTGATCCTCTTGCCTCAGCCCCCCAAGTAGCTGGGACTACAGGCATCTGCCACAACGCCCAGCTAGTTTTTCTATTTATAGAGATGAGAGTCTCACTCTGGCTCATGCTACTCTCAAACTCCTGAGCTCAGGCAATCCACCAGTCTCGGCCTCCCCGAGTGCTAGGATTACAGGCATGAGCCACTGCATCCAGCCTAAAAAGCTCACATTTCTTCAAAGATAGATCTTAACACCAATATTTATCTTTAGATGCCCTAACTAACCTTTTACTGCTCATGCTCAAGATATATAGAAATCCATCCTGACTCAGGGAAATTTCTTAAGTCTGCCTGTGAAAGATTGCCCACGGAGCCAGGCCCACAGAGCCGGGCCCACAGAGCCAGGCCCACAGAGCTGGGCACTACAGAGCCGGGCCCACAGAGCTGGACACTGCAGAGCTGGGCACTGCAGAGCCGGGCCCACAGAGCTGGACACTGCAGAGCCAGGCCCATGGAGCCAGGCCCACAGAGCTGGGCCCATAGAGCTAGGCCCACCAAGCCAAGCCCACAGAGCTGGGCCCACAGAGCTGGACACTGCAGAGCCGGGCCCATAGAGCTGGACGCTACAGAGCTGGGCACTGCAGAGCTGGGCCCACAGAGCCAGGCCCATAGAGTTGAGCACTGCAGAGCCGGGCCCACAGAGCTGGACCCACAGAGCTGGACACTGCAGAGCTGGACCCACAGAGCTGGACCCACAGAGCTGGGCCCTGCAGAGCTGGACCCACAGAGCTGGGCCCACAGAGCTGGACCCACGGAGCTGGGCCCTGCAGAGCTGGACCCACAGAGCTGGACCCACAGAGCTGGGCCCTGCAGAGCTGGACCCACAGAGCTGGACCCTGCAGAGCTGGGCCCTGCAGAGCTGGACCCACAGAGCTGGGCCCACAGAGCCAGGCCCATGGAGCCAGGCCCACAGAGCTGGGCCCATAGAGCTGGGCACTGCAGAGCTGGGCCCACAGAGCTGGACCCACAGAGCTGGGCCCTGCAGAGCTGGGGCCCGCGGGCCTTTCCATCTGCACCTCTTTCCACTTGGAACTGTTGTCTGCAGTATTCTGTGGGAGGAGCTGCCAGCCTGAATTCTTCCTCCAGATGGAGGTTGCTTTTCTCTTCTGTCCCATTGTCTCTCTTACAACTGCCCTCCTGTCCTTCCATTATGGTTTCTTCTCCTCTTGGGGGGTCTCTTGGCATTAAACACAAGTGGAAAATGGAGGTGAATGAAAATCATTGTGGGCAGGAAGAAGAGCAGGCAGGAGAATCACGATGAGAACTTTTAATCGTTGGTTCATCTTGCATTTTTCTTTTTCCTGCTTTCCCCAGGTGTGTTCAACCTTTTGCCTTTCTGCCTCGCATTAGAAGAATAAGTATTGTATTGGGCAAGCATGAATTACACAAACACTAACAGAAGCTGATAACCAAAAAAAAATCCGACACCACAGATAAACAACACAGTCCTCAAATAATCAGCACACCATAGGTTGGACACCGTGCAAGCAATCTGTCAGGAGCTCTTCTCACTTTATCTACCAAATACA
Organism: Galagoides demidoff; assembly: GCA_963574575.1. Lineage (NCBI taxonomy): Eukaryota > Metazoa > Chordata > Mammalia > Primates > Galagidae > Galagoides > Galagoides demidoff. The sequence continues at coordinate 41,031 of CAUYQV010114866.1, forward strand.
TCCAAAATCCAAATTCTCTCTAACATCTCCACTGTGACCCCTTCACCTCTCACATGCACAGCTGAAACTACCCCTGTCCCTGCTTTTGGCCTTGGCCTCTTAGGAGTCTTGCTCAATACAGCAGTGCAAGTAATCTTTTTAAAGATAAAAGTTCATTATGGCATTCATCTGAAAACCACCAGTCACTTTCTCATTTTACTCAGAATAAAAGCTGAGGTCCTCCCAGTGACCTTCCAGGTCCTGCGTGCTCTCCTGCATCCAAGCCATGCTGGCTTCCTCCAAGTTCTACTTTGCCAGCTCCCAACTCTGGACATTCCCAGGGGCCACTTACTCTGCCGGGACTGCTCAGCCTCCGGGGAGCTTTTTGGCTAACTCTCTCCTCTCCTTTAAGTCTTCTCAAATGTCACCTGATCACCCTGTAAACCTCTGCACCTGCCACACATTCCCTAATACCCAGGCTGCTGTTCCTTTAAATGCTTTTTTTCATAGCAATTATGTTTTAATAAACAGTTACAGCGTTCTTACTATGAACCAGATATTCTGGCCAAGCATTAATTCATCAATGCTTATAACAACCTTATGGAGAGGGCATTGTTGTCTCGTCTGTTTTATGGGTCATGAGGAAATGAGGCACAGAAGGGTAAGTAACTTACCCAAGTCACACAACTAGCTAGGAAGCGGTGGAGCTGAGGTTTAGATTCAGATAGATGGCTTCTAGGAGCAATGCCCTTCTGGGTTTGCTTTGCTGCCGTTATCACCTTCTTGCCTATTTCTAGGTTGTGTTTAGCTTTTTATTGTCTATTATACGTGCTGCCATGCCTGCTCCATGAAGGTAGGAATCTTGGCTCTGCTCCCAAATATTTACCAAACACCTAGAATGGTGCTTGGTGCTCAGTAATAATTTTGAATGAATAAATGAATTTGATGATTGAAAGTCTACTCCCCAGCTAGAGAAACAGTATCTCAGACTCTTTACCAAACCATCTACTTCTTATGCACCTCATTTGTATTCTATGAGATTTCCAGTAGAATAGGGCGAGCAGAAACATTATTCCAATTCACACATTTGATTTCGTCCTGCAATTTTTGAAGGCTGGAAACTTCCTCAGAGATACAACTTTTATTTCCCTTTCCTTTACAAGTCCGTCCATCCTCTCCACCCTCTAACTGAGGGAGGTCAAGGTGAGAGGAACTCAGGAAGGGAAGGAGAAGTAGAAGGATGTTTATTCTTATGCTGCACAAACCAAACACCACTTACCTTTTTTTTTTAAATTAAATTATAGCTGTGTACATTAATACTATCATGGGGTACAGTGTACTGTTTTTATATATAATTTGAAATACTTTCATCCAACTGGTTAATATAGCCTTCATGGCATTTTCTTAGTTATTGTGTTAAGACATTTATATTCTACATTTAGAAAGATTCACATGTACCCTTTTAGGATAAACCATAGGTGTGATCCCACCAATCACCTTCCCTCCACCCACCCTCCATCCTCCTCTCCCCTCCCCTCCCTTTCCCCTTTCCCTGTATTCTTGGGCTAAAGTTGGGTTGTAACTTTCCTATGAAAGCTATAAATTAGTTTCATAATAGGATTGAGTACATGGAAGAAGCCCAAGTGCCCATCGACCCATGAATGGATCAATAAATTGTGGTATATGTACACCATGGAATACTATGCAGCCATAAAGAAAGATGGAGACTTTACCTCCTTCATGTTTACATGGATGGAGCTGGAAAACATTCTTCTTAGCAAAGAATCTCAAGAATGGAAGAGAAAGTATCCAGTGTACTCAACCCTATTATGAAACTGATTGTTAACTATCACAGGAAAGCTATAATCCAATTGTAGTCCAAGAATACAGGGAAAGGGGAAAGGGAGGGGAGGCAAGGGGGAGGATGGGTGAAGGGAGGGTGATTGCTCGGACCATGCCTATGATTTATCCTATAAGAGTCCATGTGAATCTTTCTAAATGTCGAATATAAATGTCTTCTTACAATTATGAGAATGACATGATGTCCATGTTGGCCAAGTGGATGAAAGTATTTCAAATTGTATATGGAAACAACACACTGCATCCCATGATAGTATTAATGTGCACAAATATGATTTAATAAAAAAAAGAAAAAGAAATATCTTCTTGTCCTATTTTTCCCTTGAACAATATGAAGTGACCATCATTGTCATTTTTAACTTTACTTGCTTTAAATCCACATGTATCAGAAAATAAGATTGCAACCCCTCTTTCTTCTGATTTCTGTTTGCCTAGAAAATTGATTTGCAACCCTTAACTCTGAGTTTTAATTTGTCTTTTGATGTGAGGTGTGTTTCCTGCAGACATGGAATAGATGGCTTGTGTTTTTAAATCCAATCAGCCAATCTATGGTTCTTCAGTGGAGAATTCAAGCCATTGACATTTGTTGAGATAATTGACAAGTGTGGTAGAATTATATTCAACTTATTTTGTGAAAGTCTATTGGTTAATTTTGTCTTTTGCATCATTGTGGAAGCTAGGTTCTCTCCTTTAATTTCTGGGTGTTTACTTTGCTGAAAGTCCATTGTGATGGTCAGTGTATAAAACAGGTTGAAGTATTTCCTGTCAAGCTGGTGTTGTTGTGGCAAATATCCTCAATACTTGTATATGAGTAAAAGATTTGATTTCTCTGACAATTTTAAAGCTTAGCTTAGTGGGATATAGAATTCTGGGCTGGAAATTATTCTGTTTATGTAGATTAAAGATAGATGACCATTGTCTTCTGGCTTGAAAAGTTTCATTAGGGAAGTTCGTGGTCACCATGATGGATTTGCCCCTGTAGGTCAGTTGGTACTTACTCCTGGCAATTTGCAAAATCTTTTCTTTTGTCTTGACTTTGGACAGGTTCATCACAATGTGTCTTGGAGTAGCTCTGTTTTAATTGAGGTGACCAGGGGACTGATATCCCTCTAAAAGGAGTATGTTAGAATCTTTGGTGATATTTGGGAAATTTTCATTTATAATATCCTCTAGAGTGGCTTCCATTCTCTGGGGCATCCTTTTTCCCCTTGTGGGATACCTATAACTCATATGTTTGAAGGCTTCATAAAATCCCATAATTCTGTCAGTGAACATCTTTTCTCTCTCTTCTTTTCTGACTCTTTAACTATCTGAGTTTTCTCAAGAGCTTTATCCTCTACCTCTGAGATTCTTTCTTCTGCGTGTTCTAATCTGTTGTTAATACTTTCTATTGCATCTTTAAGTTTCCTAATTGCTTCAGTTCCTTTAGCTCCTCTATATCCTTTCTATATTCCTCATATTGTACATCTTTTATTTGATTCTGTTTTTGGATTTCCTTTTGGTTATTTTCTACTTTCTCCACAAGTTCCTTCATTTTTTTTTGTTGGTTTCCATGTTCTAAGCAATTTCCATCATTGTTTTTTGATTTTTTTCCCACTTTCTCAGCAATTTTCTTCATTGTTTTCATCATTTGCATTTTAAGTTCCCCTTCTGTCATTTCTAACATTTCTTTATCAATGGAATCTTCTGCAGTGGCTACCTCATGGTCCTTTGAATGGGTTGCTCTGAACTGGTTATTTCATGTTGCCAGGATATTTCTGCTGATTCTTCTTCACTAGTGTTTTCTTGTATCTGTTTTCTTGACCTAATTTTCCTTTCACTTCCTCTTGCTTTTTGAGTTACTATGCCTCTGGCCTAAAGTTTCAATGAGTCCTTTTGGTACAGGACCAGAAAGATGAGAAGATTGAAGAACAAGAAGGGAAAAAAAGATTTAAAAAAAGAAAGAAAGAAGAAAAAGAAGAGGAGGTCAGTAAAAGGAAATATTGACAAGAAGAAGAGAGGCACCAAAAGAAGGAGACAGGAATAATACAGGTATACTTTGACCCAACATTAAAAATGCCCAACCTCTGGGGGTGCTGGGATAGAAGGTTCCCTTGAGGTCAGCAGCTTTGCCAGCCTGATCAGGCACAGTACTCCACATCAGTCAGATAGAGAAAAGACAAAAATACCATAAATAAAACTGAAACAAATTTTAAAAAAACCCTACGGGATATAATTGAGGGAAAAACAAATGATAGGGGCAGAAACACTAACAAAAATGAAGTTCTAGTTGTTAAAGAAGGCAAAAATGGAAGATTGTATTTAAACTAGAATAGTGAAGAAGAAAGAGAAAAAAAGAAATAAGAGGGAAAAAGGAAAATGTAGAGAAAAAGTGTTGAAAGTATGAAAAAACAAAAACAAGGACAACAATGGAAAAAAAAAACTTAAAAACCAAAACAGTTTATATATCTTGCTGAATATTGTCTGGGCAACAGGTGATCTTCTGAGGTATAAGATGTTAATCACAATTTTGATACAGTTGTACAAGATGGAGACTAGTGGCCACTGCTGATTTATCAGACCTCGCAGACTTGGGAGCCCACATGTCTCCTCAGTCCGCTTAAAAGACACTCCAAACTGTGAACCCTGGCTAAGCAGAAGCTTTCCAAGGAAAGCACTTATAGCTGGGATCTCTCCTGTCATGGCTGCCCACTTATCCAGTGTGCCAAAACCAGTCTCATTCTATTTCCCTGAGGGTCAAGGCTGTAATCTGACAAACCTCTGCTCTTTTCCAGTGTCTCAGTCACCACCTTTGGGCAGCTCAGTCAATAGATTACTAGCTCAAGGACTCCTGGCTGATCCTGGTGCTGCAACCTGCAGGGGCAGGCTCCCCACAGCAGCTGTGTGGGCAGCCCACATGTGAATGATATTAACTCCTTTTTGCCTCAGTGGCTCAGTCTGGGTCCCCAGACAGTGTCCAACATTGTCCGCACACCCGCCCCCCCAAGATCTCCCAAGGAAGTTCAATTGAGTGCCCAATTCCCAAAAAACCAAAACAGCCCACAAGGCTTTTCCTGCTTACAGTCTCACTGTTGCTATGGCTACAACTGTGGGCAGCCTCTGACTGAACAAACACACCTACCACTTGCCAGTTATCCACCATTTTTATCCCCCTCATGGAGTCCAGAAGTCTCTGGCTGACACCCTGTGTCACCAAAAAGAAGTTTCTGGGCAGATCCCATCATCCAGAGATGCCTGGAGTCTTCTCTCCCAAATCTCACAGAAGCTGTTACTCGGTGGCCATCTTGCTCCAGAAGTGCTTTGGGTTCATTTTTCTTGTTCTCTTTCTCTTCAGTAGAGTCATTGGACCTGAAGTCTCTCTCTTTCCCACCTAATCTTAAACACTTTGGCATTTGAGCAGCAACAGTCAGCTTCTCCAACTTGATGATCCTTCTACCTTTCTCTTCATACTGTTGCTTTTGAGGCACAGTTTTCTTCTCTAAGAAAGCATTCTTATTTTCTAGCTTCCTGCTCTATCAGGTTCCTCAGCTTTTCTCAGGGTCTTTTTTTTCCCTCCTGGACTTGACATCAACATCCTCCTCAGCACTTGTGTTGTTATCCAGCTGTTTATCCAAAGCTTGGTCCTTGCCATGCATCTTGGCCCACTTTATCTTTTGCACTTTTAATTTTTTGTTTCTCTTCTCTGTTATCAGAATGTAAATATTCACTGTCATCTTCTTGAAAGAGGGAATCACTAAATATACTTGATTCAAATTCCACTTAAGAGTCAATACATTTTTCTTTTTTAGTTTTTCGGTTTTCTTTGGGTTCTTCTCTTATTTTAGTTTTTAAATCTCTTATTTCAACTTTTTAAACTTCCTTAAATTCCTTATTTTCTTTTGTTTCTTGTTTTTTTTTTTTTTGGCTTTTTGGACTCCTTTAATTCTTCTTTGGCTTCCAAAATTCTTTTCATTGTCCTTAAATCAAAAACTACATTTTGCAGGGATCTCTCCAGGTCTGGTTTGGATTTATCTTTCAGTTTCCAAATCTTTTTTTTTTTTCTTTTTCAGATCTTCAGGGATTTTCTCCTCTTTATGCCTTAATTTTTTCTTTCTCTTCTTTGAGATGTATCTTCCTTTGTCTCACTTTGCTGATCACTATCAGAGTTTGCCTCAAATGTATCATTATTTAATGACAGTCTCTGAATGTCCTTCTTGACTGCTTTGGCTTTGTTATCTGCAGCTTTCTTCCTAAATTCAAGAAGCACCTCTTTACTATCCTCCAGGTGAATTTCAGGCTCCCAGGTTTCATCATCCAATTATATCCTTTCCAGAAAACTTTATAAAGCATTTTACCCTGTAATTTCTGTCTCTCTGAAATGTTTAAAAACCAAACTATAATCCCACTATTGAGAATCCATTTGTTCAAGGCTTCTTGGGCATGGGTTCTGGTCATGGTCCTCAAATTTGGATCAGAATAAACCTCTTTCATTTATTTTACATAGTATGGCATTTTTCCCCCCTCAGTCTTCATGTCCAGGATCTTCTCCACCTCAAACACATCCTCTCCATCTTCCTCACTGTCCTCAGTGGCCTCTGTTCCTCTCGTGGCTGCATCCTTCTCAACCACTAGGTCAACTCCTTCTTTGGGATACTCATCATTTCTATAGGAACCTGACAGAGAAGCTGTGGTCACACTGCCTTCTTCTGCAAGTGACTCCATCATCTAAAATCAGAAACTAGCTGTGGAAAAGAGGCTGGGCCAGGTAGCTGGGACTACAGGCACCTGCCACAATGCCTGGCTATTTTTGTTGTTGTTGTTGCAGTTGTCATTGTTGTTTAGCTGGCCCATGCCAGGTTCAAAACCACCAGCCTGAGTGTATGTGGCTGGCACCCTACCCACTGAGCTATGGATGCCACCCTTTCACTTAATTCTTAAATTTCCAACAGGCTATAAAGCACTGGTTCTAAACTGTAATATTTACAATGGTTCTCCCACATGTGTAAATAGTTGATGACATATTTTAAGTGGTGATATTGGTGTTCAAATAATTTTTGCACTGTTTCTCAGATAACACCAATTTTATTATATCACTCTGTCATTCAAAGATTTCATGCTGGCACATTAGAAGATGTGTTCACCATTTCTGATAGAAAATATTCTAAATAATTTATATTGGAAGTTAAAATTGCTCAATAAGTACTTTTGTATCCACTTTTACTTTTTAATGATCTTAACTGTAAAATTCCTTGATGACTGTCAGAGTCTTAAATCTGCTCAATCAAGATAGGATGATAACTCACCTACTAGGTCCTTGACACCCACATGTACACATAGGTCCAGGGCTGCACCCTGAAGCAACTATGAAAGGACTCTGCCACAGTTCCAGAGATTTTTGTTTGCTTCCATATTAAACCAATGGCCCAAATCTATTGACTTGGGTGTGCCTACCATCAAGCTCTTACATTTAACTGACATTTAGAACATAATACCTTCAAAAATCTCTCTGTTTTCTTTTCTCCTAAGCTCAAATTCAAGTCCCATTAATAGATAAAAACAAGAAATGCTTCTGTAACTTGTACAGTTTTCTCCTTGCAATCAAATAAAATAACGTAAAGGAGAAATTAATAATAATAATAGTAATAATAAAGTTGGCCCTTAGACAAGGCCCACTTAATCTAACTACTTTGTGTATTACAACTGTAATTAAAATGAACAAGATGACTAGAAGAATTAACTATCTTTAGAGTGTTTTATTTTCTTTGTTTAACCTGTAATTCTACTGTATTTGTATAAGGGAGTATTCAAAGGGAAACATTAATGTGCTTAGTTCATACATTTTCAATGTCCTGGAATGAACTTACTGAGAGTGACCACATTAAACCTCTCTGGATGAGGAATCAGAAGAAAGGCTGATTCCTTGGCTTGTCAAAGGTTTTAGTTATGAATGAAAAAACATGTCCATAGAGAAAGTTTACTTAAGCACAAAAGAATAAGGAATAAACTGGCTACATAAAGAGTCCTTTAATCCACCTGCATCAAATGGCAATCCACTAACTAGCTCATCCATGAAGACCAATATTGCAGCTAAAATCCAAATTACAGCAGAAAGTGCTGGATTACCAAATTCTTTCCATGAACCTGGAAATAATAACCAAGGGAAAAAGGACAAAATATTGTTGTTCAAAAATTATTCTGACATATCTTTTCTCTGTTTGAGGAAATGCAGTCTAAGGCAATGCCAAGATCATGCAGTGTTTTAACAGTCAAGGGCTGAACAAGAGGAAGTGTTTCTGCTGAGTTCATTATACAGTTAACCCTCTCATCAATTAGCAATTACTTTTCAAGCCACACATCCCTCCTTACCTTAAATGTCCCCACCCCTTAAATTCACACCCATCCTCCCACTGACACAGAACAGCAACTTACGATAAGATCTGTACATTAAGAAAAGGAATGGCCGGGTGTTGTGGTGGGCGCCTGTGGTCCCAGCTACTTGGGAGGCAGAGGCAGGAGACTCGCTTGAGCCCAGGAGTTGGAGGTTGCTATGAGCTGTGATGCCATGGCACTCTACCCAGGGGGATAGCTTGAGGCTCCGTACCAGAAAAAAAAAAAAAATATATATATATATATATTTTTTTTTTTTTTTCTGGTAGAGTCATGAGGACAGAGATGGATTGAGGAGGAGATCAGGGGAAGATGGGATAGGGAATGTGATAATCTTTAAGGTAATTATACTTGATAGTAGAAATAACATTTATTAGCATTTGAATTATTTTAATTCAAAATAGATTTAGTCTTTACCAGGCACTATGCTAAGCACTTTCCAAGCATTTTCTCATTAAATCCTCACAGTAACACTATCAGATAAGGAAACTGAACTTTAGAGGTATTAAATAAATTGCCCAAAGACAGCTAAGACTGACTAATGATCCCCTAAATATATCGAGATCCTAATCCCTGGAACTTGTAGTGTTACTTTATTTGGCAAAAGGGGCTATTCAGATGTGACTAAGGATCTTGAAATGGAGACTTTAACCTGGGTTATCTGGGTGGGCCCTAAATATAATCAAAAGTGTCCCAAGAGGAAGGTAGAGGAAGATTTGACATAGAAGGGAAAAGATAATGTCTTGACCTTAGCAGAGAGAAAGATTTAAAGACATTACATGACTGCCTTTGAAGGGAGGGGTGGAAAACCAAAGAATTCAAGGAATGCAGCTCTAGACACTGGAAAAGGCAAGGAGACAGGCCATCCTGGAGACTTGGGGGAGAACACTGAAATTAAGACACCTTCATTTCATCCCAGGAAACTGGTCTTAGACTTCTCAACTTCTAGAACTACAAGAAAATGAACACATGTTATTTTAAGCCACCAGGATTGTGGAATTTTGTTACAGAAGCCATTGGAAACTAACACAGAGGTGGTCACAATTCCACAATACTTTGAAATGTCTCATACATGGAAGGAAAAGTCAGAAAGGGAAGAAGGGAAAACAAAGGAATAGAAGATTAAAAAAAAAAATGAAAATGGGGGAAGAAAAGGGGATAGGAAAAAGAAAAGGGACAACTGAGAAGGGGAGAGGAGAGAATAAATGGTAAATATTCTGAAAGGGACGTGGCAACCTCATCTCAAGGACTGTTATTCCCACTTGAGTCAGTGAGTTGGCATTGGCCCATAGCTGCAAGTTAGCTCTAGGGAGGGAAATTACAGTGCAGAATAACCTATAAATACTCTGGAGTCATAGCTAGAGAGAAAACAGATTGATGTAGTCCTAGTTTGGAGGTCAATTGGCTCAGTAACTGTTGGAGGCAGCCAAGAGCTAAAGACGCAAGTATTAAATGGTTAGGGATAAAGTTCGAAAAAGAACAACTTGATTCATTTTGTACCTCCAACTCAAGTAAAGCCTTAATTTGCTTTTTAAGATATATTTTGCAAGGTTTTCTAAATTTTATGTCTTTATCTTGCTATTACTAACGGCTATCATTTGCTGTTGTAAAATTATATTGAGGGTTTTTACTTAAATGCTATAACTAATCTATTTTCAAGAAATACTTCATAACTGCATTATTATGTAGTTGCATCATTTAATTTTATGTTTAAATAATACTCTGGTATATATTAATCAATGACAACAATGTATAAGAGATACCTATATCCAACATTTAATCAATACAAGGAAACCTAGCGGGAAAGTAGATGATTTGTGTGTGTAACACCACTATTTAAATAAGCTGAAACACATGGCAGCATCTGTCACCTGGGTTAGACGGAGAGTGGTGATGGAGATTGAATTCTTAACTCTGATTCTCTGTGCTCGCATAGGATTCTTTTCCTAGTTAAAGTTAGTGTTAGTTAAGTCATTTTTCCTAAGAAATTTAGATATAGCATTTTGAAATTCTCTAAGGTTAGGAAGAGTTTAGAGGAGAAACATTTGGAGTCCATATATAAATTCTGAATACCCATCATCTGATGATTTTCCTAATTTTCTAACAAATATTCCCTATATTATAGACCTGAAAGCTACATTTTTAAGGAGAAGTATGAATTAGTAAAGATAAAGGATAAGGTGCATTTGTGGGAAGAAACACATTTAATTCAGTCGCTCCTTTTCGAAAACAGAAATGGAAATAGCAATCAGCACAACATATGGAGTATCTGTTTTTCAGTAAAAATGCCAGGTAAAAAGGTCTTATTTAAATCCACACAGACAGCATTATCCTCCCTTTTTGAAGATTGTTTTTCCCCTGGCACAAAAGGACGGGCATATTGCTGCTTTTTTCACCCAAAGGCCCAGGTAACAGCGACATCTAGTGGTGTATATTGGTATAAGATAGAGAAACTCAGAAACCTTAAAGGAGAGTCCAAAGCAAAAACCTGTAATGATGTTATTAAATTTAGTTTCCTGGTTTGTGTAGCAACAAAATTGTATTATAATGGAGTAGTGAGTCCTGTCTGCCAGAGAATGATATTGTTCTGGGTCAACATTTGCGACCTGGAAAAGTCACTTAGTATTCACTGCTGGGGAATTGGGGAAGCCCATAGTCAAATCCTACCACCTCAGTTTTGGAATTGGAAATGAGGCAATATTGCCGGAATTGAAATTTTAAAAGAGCATCACCAATCTGAATACAAGAGATTTGGCTTCTTAGGTAGGAGAAAAGAAGATAAATAGGCTTCTAAATGTCAATCCTAAAAATCTATAAAAATATATTACATTTCACATTTTTTAATTTCCAGACTATTTCCTCCTGTCTACAGATGTGGCCACCTCGGGCTGCTCTCTAGCATTTCAAACTCTGGCACTCAGCCCTATGCGGTACACCTACCAGCTACACCATTCTGCCCTTCTCCAACGTAGGTGCCAGCTGCAGCATTCTTTTGTCCAGTTGCCAAGTCAGTAATCTCTCTTGGCATCTGCCTTTTCCACCCCTTCCCTCCTCCTCCCGCTACATAAAGAAATCTAATTCCAAGCTGGCAGGCAGAAGGTCAGAAATCTTTGAAAACCTCAACTTCCACCACCCACTCTCGGGTCTCGCCTCTGCACGTACTGCCAAATGCCAGCTTACTCTCTCCCTCCTCCATAACATCCTGTTTCTATGGAACACTGAGGTTGTCACCTGAATCTTGCCCTCACATCTGCTTCCTTCCCTTCCCTCAGCGGCAGGGCCATCTTTCATTAGTAACATCCTGCCACATCTCCCAAAGGCTCAGCACATCTTGTCATTTGTCCCAGGATCAGCAGCTTCTTTCTAGTTATCATCTCTGGGACTCGCCTCCCTCAGAGGTGTCTAGAGCCCAGAGCTGGCCCAGACATCTGGGGAAGGCGAGTTGACAGCCCCCTGAAATCCACACAATTGCATTTTTGAAAAGCAGGCCATGTTAAAGCAAAGGACATAAAGCTAGTGTGCAGAGAAGACAAAGGACAAAAAAATCACAACCAACCCCAAAAGATGACAGTTTCGTTCGTTTCTTTATACATTTTGAAATGACATGCTCAGGGTGAGTTAAGAACAGTCTTTTAGGAAACATTTTTCAAAACGTATCTTGCATGATTTTTGCCCTCTATGAAAGAATTTATGACAACATATGCACTGACTGTGTCGGTGTTTAATTTTGAACAAATTGCATATTAATTATATTCAAAAAACATAGCTTTTCATCTCTCTTATTTCTAACCTCTTATAAGCACTGTGCTGTCAGTATCACTGCTCCCTCAAACTAGCAAAGCCAGAGGGAACTAAAGAAAGAGCAATAAGAAAAAGAGAGCATTAGAAAAACTGAGAAGAGATAAAAAAGGCAAGTATTATCTATAATACAAATATCCACTGAGCAGAAGCTGAAAAAATTGATTCCAAAACCTTTGAAACCAGGGAAATATCCTCTTGTAAGAATTCAGAAAAGAAGACAAATAAATCACTAACTAGTAAGAAAAAGTGGAGTTACAGGAGCCTTCAAAGTGCCCTTTAGAGATAGTATTTAATAATAATACCATAATGCCCTGTTGCTCTGTTATACATGTAACATAACATTAATACTTTTGACAAAATTATGTAAATTGGCATATTATTTAGAAATCATTTAGTTCACTTCATTCTTTAATATATGATGAAACCAGTGCTCACTTCAGCAGCATATATACTAAAATTGGAATGACACAGGCAGAGAAGATTGGCATGGTCCCTGAGCAAGGATGACATGCAAATTGATGACACATACCATATTATATATATATATATATATATGATGAACCCAAAGTCCAAAGATTATTTTCCCCCAATAGCAAAGCAGGAATCAAAATAAAACTTTCTGTTTCCTAATCTTATACTATATGTTCACCTAGGTAGCATTATGGTATTATTATTATTGTTACTAAATAATAAGTGTGATTGTATTCCATACATGAGTTCTGCCTTACATTATTTTGTGTTTCTAAAATAAATACAACTACAATCATGGAATCCTAACTATGCACCCTCTAAATCAATGAAATCACCTGGAGATCATATCACACCAGACAACAATCCTTCTCAGAGTGTATAAAAGAAAAAACAAAAGAATAAAGAAAGAGGCTGGGATGAAGAACGAAGTCCAGAAAGAGTGATCGTGTCTACAAGGTTTGGACTTCCTATATTGAGGGTCTATTAGGGTGGAAGAGTTGGGCAAAGAGACCATGTTTGGAGCTTGCTGTGACCTTACCACATTTTGTGTGTGTTAGTAAGAAGACAATCAGGTTGGAGAGACAGAAGTGTCATCTAAGGACTAAAGCCAGTGTGTCATCTAAGGACTAATGCTAAAGAGAAAAATGTAAGGAACAAGTCTTCTGCAATTCAAAGAACCATGGAAGGTTTTTCCATCTTCTCCAGAGCTAGTGAGGGATCGATGGTGTGTGCCTAACTATGACTGCAGCTCTCAACAGTGTCTTTAATCATTCTTCGGAAAGTGATGCATCACAGTAATTCCTCAACCTCAAAACAAAGAGTTCATTGAAACCGGTTGTCATTCAGTAAAGAAAGGAATGATGAGGTTAGACAGACCTGAGTTGAAATCCCAATCCACCATCTCCTGGCTACATGATGTTAAACCAGCCCCTGATCTTCACTAAACATCAATTTCTTGCTTCAATCTGAAGATAATATACGTCCATAGGCTGTTACATGAAGTCCTTATGACTAGATTGTGGAATTATTTTTATTTTATAATATAATGTCATGCATATACTAAATTTTACATAATACCCTGAATGCCTGGGATAGCACTTAGTAAGCAAACATATTGATATTCCTTCAGCAAAATGTATCTGTAATCCACTGAAGAAGGAAAGATGTATTAATATTTTCATGACATTCAAATCAGGTGTCGTCACCAAAATTATAAAATGAACTTTTCACTCTAGAGCCTTGTAGATTTTGGTAGTGTGGATATGGGATTGTGTTCACCATAGAGAAAAGATGTGAGAAGGATAGGCACTAACATGACTGCCAGGGTAGATTATGAAGGCCCCCAGGGAATTCAAGCATAAGTAAGGAAAACTTTGCCTCAGTATGAACTCCCTTTGCTAAGATAACCAACGTCCAGTTGTCAAGTGACCCAAGAGGCATAACTGGGAAGGTGTACGGATCTCCTGTTTCTTTCTTCCCCTCACTATTCTCTAAAGATCCTAGATCTCAAGATATCTCCCTGTGGGAGTCTACTTTTCTGTAGCTTGGGCAAAGGGATGCAGAAGAGAGGTGAACATCAATACCATACTGTCTTTTTAAAAACCTCCATCTACACTCTTTTCCCTGATTCCTCCTCCTTTGCACTGGGCCCCCAGTGAAGAGGACAGTGTGTTGTACACTGCTTTACAGTTTTTAAAGTACACTTGCCTACAATGATTTCTCTAATCATTACAGTAACCAGTGAAGGAGAAAGTCTTAACCAATTGTTTGCAGTCAGTGCAAGGATTTAAGTTCCATACTTCCTGTGTCCCCTGCAGGTGGATGACATCATCCTGGGAACTTTCTGCCTCATGTCAGATCCCTCACAGCATTCAGGAAGACCTCCGTCTCTTCCTAGTTCAAAGCTCACATCTGCCTTTCCAAGCAACCCACTAATATCCTGTTTGCAATCTTAAGAATATCTACAATCCTGTCCAGTGACTCATTCAAAAACTTCCCACACACACATATCCCCTCATCAGTCCTCCTAGGGTCCACCTTCCTGAATCCTATCACCATGGGTTTTACAATAGAAAATTGCTATACAGTTTTCCCAGCAAAGGCAGAGCCATTCAGCTACTGCAGGGAGTGAGGATTTGTTCTCTCATGGTTTCTTTGCAGCTTAACAGTAGTCATAGATACAGACAGATATCAAATCTGTCATATATGCCCCAAATCACTGCATGGGGGTGTACCTTGATTCAAATCTAAATTCTAATTTTTAAGAGCCCCACTGACACTGGCTGAGACAAGAGTTTAGGGGAGAGAAGAATTTTCATAGAAAGGCAACCACTTACACAAATAGCTCATGACTAGGACATTGTATTTCTTACATATTTTTCTTTAAGTAAGTCAAGACAGGAGTAATAATTTCAAATACTCCAGTAATTTATAACAGGCCTGTTATACATGTTATCACTTTTGTTTAAATTCAAAACTCAACAGCTATGTGTGTATACATATGTTCCTATGTGTTGGCACATATGCATATACACCTCATGCCTTAGATGTATTTAAAGGCATTAAAACATAGCCTATTCCTATGTTGTTGCAAAGAGTACTTTCCTCAGGTAACAGTTATCCAAGTATCTTCTACGAAAATGATTAATTTATTAAGATGATTTTTTTTGGCAATTTAACCATATTCTTATTATTTCATCAGCCGTAATTTTTATCTGATGCCAACTTTACCTGAGGGTCCACCATCCTTACACATGCTATACACGTAGATTCTTTTTCCCACATTATATAATGTGGTACTATATGGCTACTGGGCCTTAAAACGCCAGGTGGTGAACACTTAGATAATTCAAGATGCTGTTTCCATGGGGACAGGATGCTGGTCCTTTTCAATGCAATCAACACACTTCCTTTTTCAGAAAGACTATTTCCACTACAAAATAAATGAACTTCAAAATAGAAGCTTTTAGTTTTAAAATAATGATCATTTTCTTAAAACTCAATAGTGACAGTAGAAGTTAGAGTGCAAAGGAGAAATATTTAGCAGACCTAATTTTCAAAGACGAATTCCTTTTTGCACTGGATAAGACTAGGTAAAGGAACAAATTTCAGATATCACAGACTACACTGCTCAAGTGTTTGTCCTATGTAGTAGATTACAAAACAACCATAAGTTATTTCTCTTTCTCTTCCCTTTTCTACACTCATTTGCACTTGAATTTGTGGCCCTTGCCATCCAGAGGCCTTGAATATGAGTTGACATTGCACCTTGTCTGACCAATAGACAAGCAGAACTGTGGCAGAACTGTGAGTGTTTCCATACCATACCTGTCCCATATCCTGGGTTCAGAAGTCCTGCACTCTTCCCCTCTTTCTTGGGCTCCTGCCCAGCTTCCATGTGAACGTGCCTGGGCTGTCCTGCAGGAGGACACTTCCATCTTCACCCAGCTGACAGCCAGCCAGCTCTCAGAGGCAGAGCTGCCCAGCCAACAGCAGCTGGCTGTAGACCAGTGAGAACAGGGCACCACTAACCCACAGAATCAGAAGCTAAATCAACTTAAGTGTCTTCAGTAACTAAATTTTCATGTGACTTGTTACGTACAAAAGGCAATTGTGTACCATATTCTTCTTTGTTGGTTGTATCAGTTTTGAAGAACGTTTTGTAAATATGCCTCTGAATTCCTAAAACCAAAGATTAGCATGTGCCGTCTAACTGGACCACCTGATGCCCTTTCCTGTCACAGCCATTTGTCATCCTTCAAGTTACGCCCTCTCACCCCCTCCACCTTCACAGTAATGGAGGATTAGGTCAGAGAGATACAAATGCCTGTGGAAAACCCCAAGCAGGGATGCACAGGCACAAACAAATTCACAGGTCCTCACCCTGACAGGAATGGACATCAAATAGTTTCCCTTCATTTACAAATTCAGATAGTTTTATGCCATGTTCTGTAGAATAAAAAAGATGAACAACCCCTCTCTCCCAGCTTCAGGGTTGCAGGCTTGATGGTGAGACCACCCCTGATTTCCCAAACGCAAGATGAGGGTGCTGCTGTGAATTCTATGGAGAAGACACACACAGCATATTCACAAATGAAGTGAAAATAAAATTCCATAACTACTATGTCTATAGCATGCAAAAGATTATCACCCTTGTCTTCTTAGTGGCTGTTGAACTCCCACATAGTGGATGGCACTGTCAAAATATTTTAAAATGTTTATCTCTAAAGCAGCTTCTCTCCTCCAACATTATTTTTAATGATTTTTGCTTTTCCCAACTATGTGTCATGCACCTTCCCTGACTTTTCCTCTACCACAGGGATACTGGGAGTCATGTGTTGAGCTGATGACCTTATAAGTCAGAGGAACCAGAATCCTCACCCCACTCTGATGGAGAAATGTGGCCTTGAAAAGTCATCCAGCACACACTTGATGTTGTACAGGCAAGAAACAAGTCACTCTGTGGCAGTTAAGGTTGTGGTGACCCAGAGCACAAGCAATGGATTGCCTGAGCTGGACATGTGGATGCTGCATCTCTTTATTCAGAGAAGATGACAGACCACGTAGGCACAAAAGCAGGGAAGTTGGTAGATTAGACGGAGGCCAAATCATGTGGTGCTTTTTTAATCCCTTCTATTGTGGCCCAGAAAAAAAGAAGCAAATCATTGCCTGAGAATGTAGAGGGAATTGGATGTTTGAGAACCAAGAGAAATGGTGTGAGCCAGTCTTCTCAGAAAAAAGGAGAGCGAATGACTAGAGAAACAGTGAGACGACCTGGCGTGGACAGCATACAGGTTGCTTTCCTATAGCTGCACTCAGCTGTGTGGCCACAAGCTTTACAGAAGAGAGTTGGATATAACCAGGTTGGAAGCTTTGCCAGGCAAGACTGTAACATATAACACATAACACAGAGATAAGAGGCCAGAAAAACAAAGAGGTATAGGAGAGTGAGATTACCGTGTGGACCATGGATGCTGAGCTGAGAAGCAGAGGTGAGGACACAGGGACACTAGAGCAGTATGTCCACTAGAGCAGTATGTTGCTACAGCAACAACCACAGACTGGGGGGCCTAACCAACAGAAATTTGTTTGCTTAAAATTCCAAAATCAAGGGCAGTGCCTATGACTCAAAGGAGTAGGTCGCTGGCCCGATAACCGGAGGTGGCGGGTTCAAACTTGGCCCCGGCCAAAAAACTGCAAAAAAAAAAAAAAAAAATTCCAAGATCAAGGTGCCAGCAGCGTTGGTCTCTCCTAAGGACTCTCTTCTTGGCTTGCATCTGCCATCACCTTCTAGTATCTTCACAGTCTCCATTTGTGTCCTAATTTCCTCTTCTTATAAGGACACCAACCTCCTGGGAGCAGGGCCAACTCTAACCTCCTCATTTTGACTTACCTCTTAAAAAACCCTATCTCCAAATACAGTCACATTTTGAGGTGCTGGGTCTCAGCATATGAATGGGGGGGCACAATTCAACCCACAACAAAAGGATTGAGCAAGAACAATAAAAAGTAATGGCCAGTAAGTAAGATGCTACAGATCGAGGTTTGGGAGCCAAAGGTCTAGTGTATGATCAAAAAGAATAAGTGTCAGAGGTGAAGAAAAGGACAAAACATTTGAGATGAAAAGGGGAGATAGTATGGAATGAATTGTCCTTGAGGATACTGAAGTCGCCAAGATTAATGACACAAGTCACAAAGAAGAAAAGTACAGAAAGCCAAAATACACTACGTGTGAAACTCTTCCATGAATGGGTGCAGAGGGAAGGGGGAGTGACCAGAAAGATGACGTATGGCTGCAACAAGAAAGGGCATAAGGTGGTTTAGTCAGAGGGAACTGAGGAAATGCAGGGTAAGTGAGGAAAGCAGGGAAAACCTTATTCTAGAGGAAGAATCAGTGACCAAAGAAGACACTCTCTTGCCTGCAAACTCAGGAGAATGTGGGTGCAAGAGAAAAAAGTGCCACCACTCAAGGTGGCAAGGAAAGGAGTGTGCCTAGGAAAAGTACAATTTACAAGAAGTTGAAGAGAAATATAAGGAAGATACTGAAGAGAGGGACTCTGACATTACTAACCATCCCCAGCATCATTCCCTTACCCTTTCAGCCACAGGGAAGACACATTTTCTCAACCCCATTGTACTTGGGGTCATCTGAATATTTCTGTCAAAAAAAAAAAGTGAGAAATTATATGTGTCACTTCTAGGCTGAGATAATGAAAAGCCCCTGTGCAAAGTCTCCCATTCACTTTTCCCTGCTGCGGCCACCAAGAGGGCCTCATCCCCTGATGCTGGGGGACTATGTAGTGGAGCTTCCCTAACAACCAACACTAAACATAAAGTGTAAGCGAGAAATACATTTTTGTTATTCAGGGAGCCAATCGTGTTTGGGGGTGCTGTGTATGTGCATGTGCACACATGTGTGTAGGGGGCTGATTTGCTACCACAGTAAAACCAAGCTCTCCTGGTTCACACACAATAAGCTCAGCACATACAGTGAAATTGTGAAATTGTTGGGGAGGGAGGAAGACTGGGACGTATCAGACAACATGCACAGGCACATTGAGCTCGTGAGAATAAGGGCTTGGGGATGAGAGGTGATCTGGGAGCCTCAAGCTGCTTGCAGTGACTGAGGAAAGTGAGGATGCAGAGCTGATGACATCTTTGAGAAAGATCAATGATTAGGTCTAATTGTAGCCTCCTTCAATGGGCCTCTTGGGAACTTTGTGGTGGAAAGGTGGGGAATGTGGTCAGAAGCGAGGGGCAGAGGGGATGCCACAAGGAGCACAAAGAGCCCTGCTACCGACTCCTCCCACCTCCAGTATTCTCTCACTGACAGAAAGACAATGTCACTGCGATTTTAACATTTAAGGAGGTTTTTATAAGAGTAATGCTTCTTAGAACACATGCTGGAAAATTCAGATCTGGAAGCCTATTGGATTAGGCTTCTGTGTGATTTGATATTGATCAACCATGGGGTCTCTGAAAAGAAAGAAAATGTGGGAACACCATGGAAAAGATGAGAAGGTAATTTTCCTGGCAGGTGTTCTCACAAGGTAGGTCTTTCTCCACTTAGAGAGGGAAAGTTCTCGAGGAAAGGACAAGCTTCCATTTTACTTACAAAGGTAACAAGTGAAGTAAGTAGGACAGAAGAGTTCGTGGAAACAGTATCCAAAGCCCAGGCTTCTTGCATGAGCTGAATCATGTGTTAGAGGGCAGCAAGTCCATGAGGCATCAGGCAATGCAAAGAAGGGAAATGCAGTAGATACAGGAAGAGGAAGTGGATGAAGAAGCAGATGAGGTAAAAACTCCCAAATGGAGGACCGACTGGGAGAGGGAGAGAAGTGACACTCTCAGGACACACAGGAACCAGGTGCCCCTTACTGAAGAAGCTTAGAGGAATCACTGAGTCACAATTAAAGAACAGCCTAGAAGAGAAGCAGGAAAATTAAGAAACTGTAATACCATCAAGAAGTTGCAAGGCCTCCCAACTTCCACCCAGTGCACACACCACATGCACTAAGGACTTCCTAAGAACTTCCACCCAGGACATACACTATATTCCTAAGAAGAGACTAGGAGATGGTGGATCAAAAGAGAAGCACTGCTGGAAACAGGGAGGCAATATGGTATGAGAGAACAGGCTGTGGAGACGGGAGAACTTTTCTCCAAACCTTGGCTTTGGAACTGATTAGTCAAATGATCTCAACCCCTGCATTCCTCAATCTCCTCATCTATGAGTTGGCTATAACAATTCTATTCCTTGCTTAGGATTGTTATAAGAATTAAATGAAATGGCACCTGTAAAGAGTAAAATGTATGCTATGTAGAGAATATTGCAATGAAGAATAATTCTCATTCCCAGAAAGCAAGACAAAAGTGTTGGAAATCTCCTCGGATGGCTAAAGAATATTTACCAGCTCTCGATATGGAAAAAGATTATTGGTCTAACTTAAACTCAGCCTTGTGTATTTTGTGCTTCATTCAGCTCCACAGTAAATTCAGTTAAACATTCATCTGCAGGGTAAATATTCCCTTTTGCAACAAGGCTAAGTAAAGAACACTGAAATGATACTGAGAAGTGGAGAGCACCTAAAGCCAAGCAGAGCCTAATGATCGTCCGATTGTTAGCCAGGAACATGGCCAAAAATGATCCCTGCTCATGCCAGCCTACTCCTCCCCCTGCGGCCAGGAAGACCTGAATGTACGTGTTTAGGAGGCTCTTTAAATGATGTATGCCCTCTCTCCTCAAAAAAAAAAAAAAAAAAAAGCTGCAGTTGGTACAGAGAAGACAAGGCATAAATCAGGAGGCTTTGCCTGTGCAGAGAGTGTGACCATGAGACCTCACCTTCAGTCTTCACTTTTCCAAGAGGAACAGACTCAGGTGAGGTGCTCTCAAGGGCAGGGCTGCTGTCCTCCCTCTGAGTACAGGCAATATGTAGCACCCACTATAAAATCTAATACAGCAAGCTTGGGCAAATCTTGGTTGTTGGTGAGATTTTTTTAAATGGATAATAATTTTTAAATTATGCATATTTCTACAATTGTGCTAACCCTTTTCTACTCCTTTAGTTCAAAAACACTTACTAAAAATCCACTATATCCCAGGCCCTGCATGAAATAAGGCCTGAGGTTACAAAGATGACAAGATATTACTTCAGTTTTCTGGGGCTGCCATAAGAACGCACCACAAACCACATCGCTTAAACCACAAAAGCTGACTTTCAATTCTGAAGGCTGAAAGTCCGAGACCAAGATCTTTTGATCAAGGGACTAATGTTGTCTTAAGGGTCATGAGGAAAGGATATAAGCCAGACCTTTCTCCATGGCTTCCAGATGGCTATCTTCTCTCTGAGTCTCGTCATGCCCTTCCTCTATGTGTGTCCATGTTCAAATTTCATCTTCTCATAACAACATCAGTCATATTAGAATTAAAGCCCACCCTGGTGGCCTCATTCTGATTAAATTATCCCTATAAAGACCCTTCTTCCAAATATGGTCAGGTTTGAGGGCTAAGGCTTCAGCATATAAATTTGGAGGAAGGGAGACATAAGTCAGCACATAACAGACACATTCCTTATTTCAGAATGCTCATAACTGATAGTTCACTGAGCTGCCCAAGAAAATCCTGGTTAAGGCAAACATTTTGTTGCTCTCCAGCACTTACCTAGAAAGAGCCCCACTTTTCAGTAGTATGCCCATCTTCCTTATATTCCAAGTGTACTCACTGTGAGGTCTCTGCTCAGAGAATTCTAAGCTCTGCTAACTTGCCCCTCTGCCAAAAAACTAGAGAAGCACTCTACATGTTCAAAATCCTGAAGAATTACTTAGCAAACAAAGTGACAGTGGCTGATATTTATTTACTTGTTTATTTGCTAAGTAATAGTCACTAACCCCGTTTTCTTCTCTATAATCACCACTTCAGGAGAGCACATCTGGTAACCGTAAAGATTTTTAAATTTTCTCGTAGAAAACATCACTTGTTCTGACCCTAGGGCTACTTTTTGAGATATCTTCTAAGTCCTGTACTCCAGTGGATTGACTGACCCACCCAAAGCAAGGAACTGACTCAACTGGTCTTGGACTCCCACTCAAGGTCCTGCCTTCCAATAACTGACTCACCTGGACAGTGGCCTGCACCAAAGGACTGAGGGTTCCACCCCCAAACCAGCCAATTCGCAGACTTTGATTACCTAAACTTCTTTAAAAATCCTGTCTCCTCAATATTTGGGTAGGAGATTTGACAAATTTCTCCCATCTTCCCACTAAGTGGTATGCAGAATAAACCCTGTGCTTCAAACCCTGCTCCCTCTGGGTGTTGCTTTTCTCTTGGGCAGCTGGCAGATGAACCTGGCTGGGTGACAACAAGAGCTCCAGGATGAGAATAGGTGAGATACCCACTAATTTCATATGGGACTAGTTCTGTTGTTTTTACAGCTATTTATTGCTGCAACTTCCTTTCATGAAAAATTTTGAGGTTTCTTAACATATCAGTAGCCTTCCAAAGTTTTGTTTTTGTACATTCCAGTAAGTTCTGTGAAACTCTGTGACCTCATTTGAAATGGAATTTAAAATTTTTGTCTATACTATAGGTTTAATTGAGTGTTACCAAAAAGTACAATAATCAGAATGCCTTAAATATTTGCACA
>CAUYQV010114867.1:0-14590 GCA_963574575.1 Galagoides demidoff
CCTGTAGTCCCAGCTACTTGGGAGGCTGAGGCAAGAGAATCGCCTAAGCCCAGGAGTTGGAGGTTACTGTGAGCTATGATGCCATAGCACTTTATCCAGGGCAACGGCTTGAGACTCTGTCTCAAAAAAAAAAAAAAAAAAAAGCATCCACTTAGTAGATACTAAGAGACATAGTATTCCATGTGACTTTAAAACTGTAACAATCTAACTGCATACCTGAGGCTGGACATGCCTTTAGGGCAAAAATGACTGAGGGGGAAGAAGCCTAACTGTTTTCAGGAATTACTCTGAGTAGAGTTCTGTTATTGTTCTCAGCTACTGAATGTATACTATAAAATAATACAAATGAGTAGCTATGTTGCTATCTGGAGAACTGGGATGGGAAGAGAAGACACAGCTGTAAAATTAAGAAGGTTAAGTAAAATATACAGTTCTAAATTTGAGTTGGAAACATAATTATGAACTTATGAGTATTTTATCTTTTTTTCTAAAATTCATATTTTCCAGTCAGGCGCAGTGGCTCACGCCTGTAATCCTAGCACTCTGGGAGGCCGAGGCGAATGGATTGCTTGAGCTCATGAGTTTCAGACCAGCCTGAGCAAAAGTGAGACCCTGTCTCTACTAAAAATAGGAAAACTGATGCAAGAGGATTGCTTGAGCCTGAGTTGGAGGTTGCTATGGGCTATGACGCCACAACACTCTACCCAGGGCAACAGCTTGAGACTCTGTCTCAAAAAAAAAAAAAAAAAAATCATATTTTCCTGACTCTGTCCACTGAAAAGTCCTAAAAACAATGACAAACCCAATAGCAATGAGCACTCTGAAGATCTACAAATTTGTGTCAAGGTTTTTCCCACCATAAAGAGTCAGAATTCCTCCTCCTCCTTCCTTTCCTTAGGGAAATGGTCAACTTCAGGTCTTAGGAAAAAATATATCTAACAGGAACCTGTTATGGATTAAATGTGTCCCCCCCAAATTTATATGTTGAAGCCTTAACCCCTAAAGTGATGGCATTTGGCTCAGTGCCTGTAGCTCAGAGGCTAGTCTGCCAGCCACATACACCGGGGCTGGCGGGTTCAAGTCCAGCCCAGGCCTGCCAAACAACAATGACAACTACAACAAAAAAATGGCTGGGTGTTGTGACAGACGCCTATAGTCCCAGCTACTTGGGAGGCTGAGGTAAGAGAATAGCTTAAGCCCAAGAGTTTGAGGTTGCTATGAGCTGTGATGCTATAGAACTCTACCGAGGGCAACAAAGTGAGACTGACACAAAAAAAATAAAAACAAAGTGATGGTATTTGGAAATGGGGCCTTTGAGGCTTGGGGCCTTTGAGGCTTGACGCCTGTGGCTCAAATGGCTAAGGCACCAGCCACATACACCTGAGCTGGCAGGTTCAAATCCAGCCCGGGCCCACCAAACAACAAAGACAGCTGCAACCAAAAAATAGCCAGGCGTTGTGGCAGGCGCCTGTAATCCCAGCTACTTGGGAGGTGGAGGCAGGAGACTCACTTGAGCCCAGGAGTTGGAGGTTGCTGTGAGCTGTGACGCCATTGCACTCTACCCAGGGTGACAGCTTGAGGCTCTGTCTAAAAAAAAAAAAAAAAAAAAGGAAATAGGGCCTTTGGAAGGTAATTGGTTTAGATGGATATTTTTTGATGGGATTAGTGTCCTTATCAGAAGAGAAACAGATTCTACACCCTCAGAAACTGGGATGGGTGCCTGTAATCTCAGCTACTTGGGAGGCTGAGGCAAGAGAATCACTTAAGTTTGAGGTTGCTGTGAGCTGTGATGCCAAGGCACTCTACTGAAGGCGACATAATGAGACTGTCTCAAAAAAGAAAGAAAGAAAGAAAAACAATAACAACAAATTGATTTGTGGAATCTAAGTGCAAGTCAAGTATTTTATTTTTTTTTTGGCCGAGTCTGGATTTAAACCCACCACCTCTGGCATATGGGGCTAGCGCCCCACTCCTCTGAGCCACAGGCTCCTCCCCCAAGTCAAGTATTTTTGATGAAAATTTAACATTGGAAAAAGTTGTAAAATTGCATTGATATTTTTAAGTGACTACATGTAGAAATGATAATGTTTGGGGTTTTTTTTTTTTTTTTTTGGCTTTTTCTTTTTTGCAGTTTTTGGGCTGGAGCTAGGACCTGAACCTGCCACCTCTGGCACATGGGGCTGGCGCCCTACTCCTTCGAGCCGTAGGTGCCACCCAGAAATGATAATATTTTGGAAATATTGGGTTAAATAAGATATAGGATTAAAATTAGTTTCAGCTATTTGGTTTTCAATTTTCAAAACAACAACTAGAAAATTTTAAGTTGGCATTATATTCCTATTGTATAATGTTGTCTTAGAAGATTCTATCATTAGGCCAGGCACGGTGGCTCAGGCCTGAAATCCTAGCACTCTGGGAGGTGGAGGCAGGTGGATTGCTTGAACTCAGGTGTTTGAGACCAGCCTGAGCAAGAGTGAGAGCCCCATCTCTACTAGCCAGGTGTGGTGGTACATACCTATAGTCCCAGCTACTCTGGAGGCCGAGGCAAGAAGATTCCCTGAGCCCCACAGTTTGAGATTGCTGTGAGCTGTGACAATCCAGCATTCTACCAAGCACAACGTAGGGAGACTCTGTCTCAAATAAATAAATAAATGAATAAATAAAAAATGATAGCCAGAATTTTTTCATTTTATTTTAGATAGAGTCTCATTCTGTTTGGCCATTCTGAGTGCCATGGTGTCACCCTAGCTCACAGCAACCTCAAACTCTATGGTTCAAGTGATCCTTCTTTCTCAGCTTCCCAAGTAGCTGGGGCTACAGGTAGCTGCCACAGTGCCCAGCTAATCTTTCTATTTTTGGTAGAGACAGAGTCTCACTCTTGTTCAGGCTGGTCTGGAACTCCTGAGCTCAAGGGATCCCCCTTCTTCAATCTCCCAGAGTGTTAAGATTATAAGCATGAGCCACAGCACCAGGCCTCAGAGTCAGAGTTTAAAGAAGGAACACACAGCTAAGTTTCTGCAGCACCACCCACCGGTTTTCCTGACCATAGGATTACCCTTTCCCATCCTGGCAACCTAAACTTCCACCAGACTGTCATTCTCTTCCTGCAAACTACTTAAAAGATACACAAGTAACTACAGGATAGGGTTCTATGCTGCTCTCTCTTGCAATGTACTGTGATCTCTGCCTGTCTCTGGAAGGCTATTTGCCATCTTTCCTACTGGAGAGCTCCTATGCATCCTTCAAAGCCTTGCTCAGTGTTCCCTCTGGGATGCTTCCTCTGCCTCTCCTAGACAAAGTGAGGCAGTCCCTTCCTCCATCTCTCACAGAGTTTGTTGTTAATGTCTGTGAGTCTGTTACCACCCTTACCCTGCTGCTGCCATTTGCTCTCTGAAAGCAAGATCCTGTTAAGAGTTCAGCTCAGTTCTCTAGCTTGGGAGAAATACTGACCACTTTGAAGGTTCTCCATATACAGACAGGTATCTCAGTCTGACTGGCCCCTCAGTCCTGACCTCAGACCACTCCAGTCTTCACTTCCCTAGGTGCGTTGTTTAATGTATCCAGCCCTGCTAATTTCATCCCCCTCCAATGCGGAAACCTTCATTTCCTCACAGTTTGGCTATGCGAAGAATATTGGATTTGTAGGTATGACCACAGTCTGAAATTTGAAAGACAGGTAGCAATGGCTTTTTTTTTTTTGAGACAGAGTTTCACTGTATCGCCCTGAGTAGAGTACTATGGAGTCACACAGCTCACAGCAACCTCCACTCCTGGGCTTAGGTGATTCTCTTGCCTCAGCCTCCCAAGCAGCTAGGACTATAGGCACCTGCCACAATGCCTGGCTATTTTTTTGTTGCAGTTTGCCTGCCTGGGGCTGGGCCTGAACCACCACCCCCCAGTACATGGGACTGGCACCCTACTCAGTGAGCCACAGGCACCATCTTTTTATCACCCTCGGTAGAGTGCTGTGGTGTCACAGCTCACAGCAACCTTCAACTCCTGGGCTTAGGTGATTCTCTTGCCTCAGCCTCCTGAGTAGCTGGGACTACAGGTGCCCACCAGAACGCCCAGCTATTTTTTTGTTGCAGTTTAGCTGGGGCCAGGTTTGAACCCACCACCCTCAGTATATGGTGACCTACCCTCTGAGCCACAGGCTCCACCCAACAATGCCTTTTTATAGCATGTTCATGGTGACAGAGGCAGTACTAGTGGGGACAGTGTCCCGTTTATCTTTATATCATCATTTCCTGGATGGACCCCAGTGGATGCTCCCTGATGAGTGTTAAGCAGATGGTAGAGGAAAGCAAGAATCACCAAATTCTGATGTCACATCATTCTAAACAGTGCTAATGATGTTCACTATGAAGGGGTTGAACAAATATAAGTAAGAGGAAACTGGCTGAGGAGGTAGTCAGAGTTGAGCCAGGTTGACTAAGTCCAGAGAAATCACAGCCCAGAATACCATGAGAACTTTCAGGAATGGATGCGGAATTGCACCATCCAACTCTCCTGGAAGTGTGAAACCTGGGAAAGGGGCCAGAAAATGGAATCTACATCTGGGGAAACGCTATCTGCTTCTCCAAATGAGGAAAAGATGGACATTGAAAATCTATGACCAGTTCACTTGATGGTAAGTGCCAATGAAAGACCAGGACTAAGGGATGGTATAAAAGACCCTTCCAGGGCAATGCCTGTGGCTCAAGGAGTAGGGTGCTGGCCCCATATTCCAGAGGTGGCGGGTTCAAACCCGGCCCCGGCCAAAAACTACAAAAAAAAAAACCCTTCCAAAGATTCCTCACCCAGTGATACACAGGTACGCAGTCAGTGGATTTGTAGCTGGAGATGGTTCAACCACTGTACATGGTGAGTGCTGGGCAAAGAATACTGCCCCTGGGGGCCAGGCAGAAGTATCACCTAGCTGTGTTCAGCCCTGCACTGTTCTCCAGTTTTATTAGTGACTTACATGAGGACCAAGTAAGGATGCTCATCATATATGGAGATGACACAAAGCTGCAATCTTTCTCAGACACAGAATCAAGATTTGCAAAGATAAGAACTCACTCATCACCTTGGAAGAACGAGAAGAAACTGGCAAACTGTAATCTAAAATTCTGAGCTTCACAACATCTACCCCCTCTCAGGAAAGAATGGAGAGATCTGGCTTAACAGCAGAGTTGGTGGGGGAGGGGGAGAGAGAAATGTGTGTGTGCTCAATTCAACTCAAACTTTTATTATGATTTTATTTTATTTTTGAGACAGAGTCTCACTTTGTCACCCTGGGTAGAGTGCCCTGGGGTCATAGCTCACAGCAACCTCCAACTCTTGGGCTCAAGTGATTCTCTTGCCTCAGCCTCCACGCCCAGCTATTTTTAAAGACAAGGTCCTGCTCTAGCTCAGAGCTGGTCTCGAACTTGTGAGCTCAGGTGATCGCCTGCCTCAGCCTCCCAGAGCGCTGGAATTATAGGCATGAGCCACCGTGCCCAACCCAGCTCAAACTTTTAAACTCTGTCACAAAAGCTGCTGGGCTCTGACCACCTGTGCTCTTGGTAAGTTTTAGGTCAACTCAGTTCCTCCCTCATAAAGGAAACTTCAGATGACACTTGTATGTTTGCCATAAATAGGCGTGCAAACATCCAAGTGCCAAATGACAACCTTTAAAGTGTTTGCCATGTACACCTATAGGACATCTCTGTGGCCACCAGTGATGGTGTGTTACCCTCTCTTGGAGAAAAGGAACCAGACCAAGAGTGGTAAGCACCTGCTTCTCTCTGCCCATAAGACCAGCTCCTGGAGTCTTGTATTCAATGGAGAGCAGAGAGTAACAAACTAGGAAGTGTCCTGAGGCCAACCGGGAAGAGAAAGGCTCACAAGCTCAAACTATGGCCAACGTTGGGAGGAACTAGGGACATTTTATTTATTTATTTATTTTTCTTTCTTTCTTTATTTTTTAAGGCAGAGTCTCATTTTGTCACCCTCAGTAGAGTGCTATGGTATCATAACTCACAGCAACCTCGGGCTTGAGCAATCAATCCTCTTGCCTCAGCCTGTCAAGTAGCTGGGAGGATAGGCGCCCGCCACAATGCCTGGCTATTTTTTGGTTGCAGTTGTCATTGTTGTTTGGCAGGCCTGGGCTGGATTCGAACCCACCAGCTTCCGGTGTATGTGGCTGGTGCCCTAGCCACTGAGCCACAGGTGCCGAGCCCCAGCGTCAGCTAATTTTGAGATATGGAGTCTCACTCTTGCTCAAGCTCGTCTTGAACTCCTGAGCTCAGGCAATCCATCCACTCCAGCCTCCCAGAATGCTAGGATTACAGATGTGAGCCACTGTGCCTGGCAGAACTAGAGACATTTTACCTGGAAGAGAGAGATTTGCAATGATCTTGAATTGGTGATTTTGGCTAATAGAATCCGGTCATTTCACCCTTCCAAACCTAAGTAAAATGGAGGGAGGGGGCGTACCTTGTGCAGAGAGGTAAATAGGCCCTCTCACAGTCCTGCCCTGTGTCTCCTCACTGGGTACAACCAGGCTCCTGCTCTCTGCCATCCTCCTCTTGGATGGGGTGGCACTGAGGAGAGTGCACTGCTGCCAAGTCACATGCGCTCAGACAAGTCCCCACCACGGGCCTGGGTCCCCTCATTTGTAATGCCAAGAGCAGGGTGGGCTGACTCATAGGCGGCAGGCTGCCTGCAGGCTCAATCAGCCCACACGTGGTTTTGCTTGGCCTGGATATCATTAAACAATTGTTTTCTATTTTTAATTGCTTGACAACGTTTAAAAATGAAGAATAAACATAGACACAGATTTCTTTATTCCCCTAAAAAACTCAGAAGTTCTGGCAACCCCAGTCTCCCCGCGGGGCAACACCCAGCAGGCCCTGATCAGCCCTTAGCCAGCTCATTGCCAGCCTGCTGGTCCTGAAGCACCTCCCTGGGGCAGCAGGGCACACTCACACTTGGGGAGCAGCCACTGCACTGTGCACAAAGCAGGACCTCAGATGCCTTTGGAATGGCCTTCTGGCCCTAAGGACTTGGCCAGCTCTGGACTCCACTACTCTGATACTCCCATTCACCAAGCGACTCAAAGTCCCCAAAGTGGTTGGGGGCTTTTACTGTGAATTCCAAGTCATCAGAGGGCTCTGCTAATGTACATGGAAGAAATTTTCCATTGTTTGGATTAAAAACTACTTTCTTTGGACAGAGCCAGCAAGTGCCATCACTCTCTTTACACGGTCCCCGCAAAACCTTGTCACTGATAGGCACAGCTGAGGTCTTTGGCCTTGGACTGTGATTTTTAAGCAGCTGGGACAACCTGTTTGTTCTTCCCGCTTTTTCACACTTCACACATCTCCTCTGGATAGCTCTAAAAAAACTGTAATGTCTACACAAGCCCTGTCTCTGGGAAGAGCCCTGTCCTACCAGAAGCCCTTTGTAATCAGGCTCTTCTTAACTCTCTGGGGGACTAAACAGGACCTAGATCATCCTACTTATCTGTGTCTGCCTTGCCGTGACCTTTATCCTCATTTACTTGTATGATAAGGTTTCCTGAGCCACCCATGATGTGCCTTCCCTGGGCTGCCTACCACTACATCCCAGTGCCGGGCCATGGTTGGCCCCTGGTGGAAGTCCTCTGGAGGTTGGTGGGGCACACAAAGAAGCCAGGCCTTGGGCAGGACCCAGGGCTATGGGCAGGATGAGGGGCAACCTGTCCTCTTAGGCACCCAGGCTATTGGGCTGACAAAGCGTGTGCTGTGTAGAAATTACAGCAAGGAAACATGGTGGCCTATGGAGTGTGGCCAAAGCCTCAGAGACCCACCCTAGAGCACAGCAGTACAGAGGAGAGAGGAGTCCTTTTGAGTCCCCAGGGAAGCCTGTGGGTCGGGTGATTGTAAAATATATCACTCAAACTGGGACACAGAGTGAAGGATGCCAAAAGAACAGGTATAAATGGGACTGTCCCAGAAGTCCTAGGACGAGTAGCCACTTCACGTGTAGGTCACAAGAATTTTAAAATGCATTCATAGGGCCAGACACAGTGGCTCATGCCTATAATCTTAGCACTCTGGGATGCCAAAGCAGATGGATCGTCTGAGCTCAGGAGTTTGAGACCAGCCTGAACTAGAGCGAGACCCCACCTCTTAAATAGCCAGGCATTGTGGCGGGCACCTGAGTCCCCGCTACTTGGAGGTGTTTGAGAGGTTGCTGTGAGCTGTGACACCACAGCACTCTATCAAGAGTGACAAAATGAGACTCTGTCTCAAAAAATAATAATTAAAAAAAAATAAAATGCATTCATAGTCTTAGGGCTTTCCTTTCTCTAGGAAATTCTTTTTTTGTTTGTTTGTTTGTTTGTTTTTGAGAGTCTTACTAGTCTTACTCTGTACATCTTACTCTGTTACCCTGGGTAGAGTGCCCTGGCATCATAGCTTATAGCAACCTCAAACTCTTGAGCTCAAGCAGTCCTCTTGCCTCAGCCTTCTGAAAACACTTACACCTGGCTAGATTTTCCATTTTTTTCTTTTCTTTTTTTTATTGTTTGGGAATCATTGAGGGTACAAAGAACCAGGCTACACTGCTTGCATTTGTAAGGTACAGTCCCTCTTACAATTGTGTCCTGCCACCAAAAGGTTTGTCACGGGCCCGCCCTCCTTCCCTCTCTCCACTCCCCTATTCCCCCAACCTCCACCATGTACTAGCATCAAAGTTTTCCTATTTTTAGTAGAGACTGGGTCTCACTTTTACGAAAACTAACACAGGCATGGACAGAGCACTGGACGGGAGTCGGAATCAGGGGTCCAGACCCGGCTGTACCTTCAGGTGTCCATGTGTCCTTCCACTTAGGGCTGGTGATCCCTTAGCCCCTTCCAGCTTTGGTCCTCTCTTTTGTATGTGTACTTCATTGGCCCTGAAATTTGGAGAGAAAGAGGGTTTTTATTTCCTGCCTCAAAGCACAGGATCCCTAGGCTCATTCACTGGATGGGCTGTCTGGAGAGTGTGCAGGGGTAGGAGAATACTAAAGCCTGAGGCCTCCTATCCCAGAGCTTCCAAGAAGGGCCACAGGCTCTAACCCTGTGCCAGCAGGTGTCTGGCCCAGCATTGTGTTCTGCTTCCAGGGGAGGTCAGTGTCGGCTCACTAGATGTTCACAGACTGCAGCGCAGTGTGCTGGCGGCCCTGGGCATGGGGCTGGGGGCACAAGGAGAAGCCTGAGGTGGGCAGGTTTCCACTGGGCAAATAGAGTTCCTAAAAGAGTCCTGCTGGGGCCTAACCACCTCATCTCCCTTTCCTCCCAGACCCTTTGCTGGGACACCACGTGAGAGGGTGGGTCTGGTGTGGATCAGGGGAGGCAAGGTGGCGCTCCATGGAGCCCTCGAAGCCGCTGCTCTGCCCTGCTCTGCAGCCTTCCACCCCATCCGTGCTTTGATGCGGTGCAGACAGGCCCCCGGGTGCTCCCTGTCTGTTCCTGTCCCTGGGCCTGAGCCAACATGGAATGTGGGAGGCCTGCCTAGCTGGGGCTCCCACCACACACCTCATCCCGGGGCAGCCTGGGTGGGAGCTTGGACTCCTTCTCAGAGCAAAGTCTCTGGAGACCCTCAGCCTCAGTTTCCCCACCTGCCAAATGGTGATAGAAAATAGCACCTACCTGGGAGGGTTGTCATGATGATAAAATCAGAACATTTCTAATGAGTGCTTATCACTGCCTGGCATATTGTGAGTGTTCCATAAATATCAACACGTTAATTATTAATTACAGTGTTAACAAAGATCATTAAATCATTGTGAGGACTAAGTGATTCTCTCTGTCTCCACGTCTAACGCGAGTGATTTGGACTTGCTGGTGATCTCTTCAGTCCTTCCTCTCTGAGATCCTGGATTTCCTCGGTTTCCCCAGCTTCTAGTCTAGCAGGCATGTTATCAAACACAGGCTCACGCTAGGATGAGATTGCAGCACCCATAGGCTGGTTCTTGGTCCACTGCCTGCCGCCTAGGAGGCCCCCTCTGAAAAATGGCCCTGGCAGAATTCTAGGCTCTCCTGTGCCTGCCCTGGCGTGTCTTCATCAGGCGCCCTGCAGGTCTGGCTGTGATGAGGCTGAGGAATAGGGGAGTGTGGGAAGGCGATCCCAGCAGAGCTGCCTGTGGACCTGGGCCTGGGGCAGCTGGGTCAGCCCTCCCACGGTCCTCAGTCCTCATCTTCTCTAAGGGAAAGTCCCAGCACGCAAGCGGCCAGGGTTCTGCCCCTCCCTCCCTCCTCTCCCTGCTCTTGGCTCCACATAAGCCCATTCTTGGGAAGCCTATCACCTTTTCATCCTCTTGTCTTCCCATGCGTTATTCACCTTGCAGGATGCGTCTTCCTCAGGCCCCTCCAAGATGTCCCTTCTTCTGGAAAGCTCCATGGTGACCCCCAAACTCTCTCCTCTAGCTGGACAAGGTTAGGTGCTTCCCAGTGCCCACACTGTCTCAGCTTTACCCACCTGTGTTTATCTCTCACCCTCCCTCACAAAGGCAGAGACTGACACCACTTCACCTCTGTTCGGTCTTAGCCCAGAGCCTGCCTTGAAGTAGGGGACTGGAAAGGTTGTCAAATAAAAGAACCAACAGTGAACACTGCATGGACGAATGAGTGAGTGGATGAGTCCTGCGGAGCCATCAACAGCAGGAGCCAGCAGGGTGGGCAGCTCAGGAAACTGCTTGTCCTGGCTGTGCAGCCATCACTGTGGGACTGGCCAGCACTGCAGATTCATGTGAACAGCCCAAGGATGTGACAGCCTAAGGGGTGAGGCCTGGGCTCAGGGCAAAACTCCAGGAGAGGGGTTCCAAGGCTGAGAAGCCCTAATTCCTCATCTGCAAAAAAAAAAAAAAAGGAGGGGGACAATAATAATCTCTGCTTTGGGGATTTGTTGTGAAAATTAAGCAAAATAATATCTACACAAAGGCTGACACAGACTTGGGGTTCCATAAATGGCAGCTCACCAGAAATTCTGATCTCACATTGGTTTTCATTTTATGAAAGTGATGGAAAATTTCTTTGGCCAGGAACTGAGTTCTCTCTCCTTTTTTTCTTTTGAGAGAGAGTCTCAATTTGTCACCCTAGGTAGAGCGTGGTGGCATCACAGCTCACAGCAACATCAAACTCTTGGGCTCAAGTGATTCTCTTGCTTCAGCCTCCTGAGTAGCTGGGACTTCTCTTGCTGAGGCAAGCGAATTGCTTAAGCCCAAGACTTGGAGGTTACTGTAGCTGTGACGCCATGGCACTCTACCGAGGGTGACAAAGTGAGAATCTGTCTCAAAAAAAAAAAAATTTGAGTGTGCAGGTGGGCTGCAACTATGGGGAACTATTGTGAAGGTGGCATGTGACAGTGGAGGTTTGGGGACAACTCTGGGCCCAGTGTTTGCCAGATGTAAAAGTCTGGCTGTTATTGAACTTCACATTAGCTCTTGCCTCTGCCTACACACCACACTCCAAAAAGTACTCATTGCACTCTAGTTGGGAACATAAGAAAAGCGATTTGGAATTCTCTGTCAAAATTTATGTTTCTTTTTTTTGAGACAGAGCCTCAAGCTATCGCCCTGGGTAGAGTGCTATGGCATCACAGCTCACAGTAACCTCCTGCTCCTGGGCTCAAGCTCCAGCAGATTCTCCTGCTTCTGCCTCCAAACTAGCTGGGGTTACAAGTGCCCGCCACAACGCCCAGCTATTTTCTGGTTGCAGCCATCATTGTTGTTTGGCAGGCCGGGCTGGATTCAAACCTGCCAGCTCATGTGTATGTGGCTGGTGTCTTAGCTGCTTGAGCCACAGGCTCCAAGCCTCTCTGTCAAAATTTAAATAGGCATAAGCGATTTGGCTCAAAAGTTGGACCTCTAAAAACCTGTCATGTGGGGTAGCACCTGTGGCTCAAAGGAGTAGGGCACCAACCCCATATGCCAGAGGTAGTGGGTTCAAACCCAGCCCTGGCCAAAAACTAAAAAACAAAAACAACAACAACAACAAAACCTGCCATGTGGATCAGAGTACTTTGTGTCCTTTGTGGCATTCCTAATGGTAGTGAGAATGGAAACAGTCTATACAGTCCTCAACAAAAGAATAATTAATTAATCATATCATGTTACATCCACACAGCCCACTATCACAAATGATAGTGACTTACATGCTACTGTGTGTATGTGTCAAACGATGTGTGTGGGAGCAAAGAAGGCCAGATGGCCTTGCCACTGCAAGGTGACATCCCAGGAGGCCTCCATGAAGATTTGGAGACACAAACACCATGGGATTCCCCATAAGTGCAGTTTTTCTCAAGGAAATGCAAGTACTGGTCCTAGTAGGTGTGAATATTGGTCAAGTGTGGATAGGACTGGTCAGGACCAATGAGACACAACATCACTGAAGCTCAGTGTCCTGGTCCAGATTGCTAAGTAGTATTCATGGACATGTGTGCCAGGAAGGCTTTGGGAGCTAGAATGGGGCAGCAGTGACATGTGGGTGCTCTGCCCACATTCCCTTGATCTCTCCATTATCTGCATTCTAGCATGGGCAAAATCCCAACAGTTTGCCTGGAGGCCTCTCTGGACACTGGAACACACTCTGCCTGGGCCCCAGTCTGAAGACCCAGGGCCTTATGTCCCATGGAAATAGCTTTCCAGCACTGACAAATTCCAACTGGTAGATAAATACCCCAACCCCCTCACCACCGGGGTGCCTCACCTTTTTCAGAGTTCCCAGAGGGCCTCCATCACCCACACCGGAGATTTGCCTGATCATATGCTCTTCACCAGTTTTCTTCTCCCCTCCCTTTCTCACTTCCCCACCCCTGTTACAAGCTGAATTGTGTTATCCAGAGCTTATATAATGACATTCTCATCCTCAGTACCTCACATGGGACCTTTTCTGGAAACAGGTTACTGCAGATGTAATTAGGTAAGTTAAATTTAAGACGAGGTCGTGATGGTGAGCCTTGATCCAGCATGAAAGGGGCAATTAGGACCCAGAGAGAATGCCACGTGAAGATGAACGCAGGTCGGGGCAATGAGTTTACAAGCCACGGTAAGTCAAAGATTGCCGACAACCAGCAGAAGCCAGGAGGCACGGAACAACCTTTCCCTTGCAGCCTTCAGAAGAACGAGCCCTGGTGATATTTTGATATAGAACTTTTTTTTTTTTGTAGAGACAGAGTCTCACTTTATCGCCCTGGGTAGAGTGCCGTGGCATCACACAGCTCACAGCAACCTCCAACTCCTGGGCTTAGGCGATTCTCTTGCCTCGGCCTCCTGAGTAGCTAGGACTACAGGCACCTATGACAATACCCGGCTGTTTTGTTTGTTGCAGTTTGGCTAGGGCTGGCATCCTACACACTGAGCCACAGGCGCCACCCTTGATCTGGAATTTTTGTCCTCTAGAACTGTGAGACAGTACATTTCTGTAGTTTAGACCACCCAGATTACGATACTTTGTTATGGCCACCGGAGCAGGATAGTACAACCTCCGTACTGCTGTTTTCTAGACTTGCCAAGTAAAGCTTTTGCGATCTCCGTCTGAGGGTCAGGAACCAAGACTAATGGACAGGGGAAAGGAGAGGGAGGCTTGTCCAGAAGAGCAGGAGGATGTCAAGGGGGGTATAATTAAAACAGCATAGGGAATGGAGGAGGGTTGGGGCAGATGGAAGGCCCCACCCCCACCTGTCAAATCAAAACGTGGGGATGTACCCTGTGTCCTGTGTGTTCAGGTAGAGGATGTCAGGGAGGTTAATTGACTCAAGTTGTTCAGCCAATTGTCCATCCAAAATGTCTCTGCCCTGCTGGGCATGGTGGCTCATGCCTGGGATCCCAGCACTTGGGAAGCCGAGGAGAGTGGATTGCCTAAGCTCATGAGTTCGAGACCAGCCTGAGCCAGAGTGAGACCCTGTCTCTAAAAAATAGCCAGGCATTGTGGTGAGTGCCTGTAGTCCCAGCTACTTGGAAGGCTCAGCTAAGAGGATTGCTTGAGCCTAAGAGTTTGAGTTTGCTCGAACAGTTTTGCTGTGAGCTAAAGTGCCACAGTACTCTACCCAGGGTGACCAAGTGAGACTCTCTCTCAAAAAAAAAAAAAACAAAAAAATGCCCCTGCCCAACCTTCTGCTCCCTGGCTGATGGGGGTCGGCTCGGTGGCCACCAGGCCTTGGAGGCAGGATGCCTATTCACTGGGGCTCAGAGTAGGAGCTCCCTGTGGAAGAATACCCCCTGCTGAAGGGGAGTATACTGTGACAGATCAACTCCCAACAGGCTCCCCTGAGAGTATTACTATTTAATAAGAGAGAGAGAGAGACCATGGCCAAAAGTAAAGAAATAGACCTCATAGTACGGTCATGGAAAAATGAAAATTTGGTTTTTGTTCAAAATTTAATGTTACTTCGGGGAAGCCAAATGTTCAAGTAAGAAATAATTTAGAATACACCAGTTCCAACCTCTGACTTGTCCCAGGGTCCTCGCTCACATGACTCCCTAATCCTAGTCTCTTCTTCTTTTTTTTTTTTTTTTTTTTTTTTGAAATTTTTGGCCAGGGCTGGGTTTGAACCCCCCCCCGGTGGCAAATGGGGAGGGTTCCATAATATTTAGGCCCAAGGC